>WNWK01011420.1:0-64547 GCA_009830355.1 Cherax destructor
TGACAGACAGTCAATACACAGAACATATAGCTCACACCTGTGACACCACTGTCAGGAAGACCTCAGTGACCACCCACTTATACCAGCTGGTCATTCCCCCCACCACACCCCTACAATCCTCACCAGCTGGTCACTCCACGCACCACACCCCTACATTCCTCACCAGCTGGTCACTCCACCAACCACACCCCTACACTCCTCACCAGCTGGTCACACCACCCACCACACCCCTACACTCCTCACCAGCTGGTCACGTCACCCACCACACCCCTACACTCCTCACCAGCTGGTCACGTCACCCACCACACCCCTACATTCCTCACCAGCTGGTCACACCACCCACCACACCCCTACACTCCTCACCAGCTGGTCACACCACCCACCACACCCCTACACTCCTCACCAGCTGGTCACGTCACCCACCACACCCCTACACTCCTCACCAGCTGGTCACGTCACCCTACATTCCTCACCAGCTGGTCACGTCACCCACCACACCCCTACACTCCTCACCAGCTGGTCACGTCACCCTACACTCCTCACCAGCTGGTCACGTCACCCTACACTCCTCACCAGCTGGTCACGTCACCCACCACACCCCACATTCCTCACCAGCTGGTCACACCACCCACCACACCCCTACACTCCTCACCAGCTGGTCACACCACCCACTGCACCCCTACACTCCTCACCAGCTGGTCACACCACCCACCACACCCCTACACTCCTCACCAGCTGGTCACACCACCCACCACACCCCTACACTCCTCACCAGCTGGTCACGTCACCCACCACACCCCTACACTCCTCACCAGCTGGTCACACCACCCACCACACCCCTACACTCCTCACCAGCTGGTCACACCACCCACCACACCCCTACACTCCTCACCAGCTGGTCACGTCACCCACCACACCCCTACACTCCTCACCAGCTGGTCACGTCACCCTACACTCCTCACCAGCTGGTCACGTCACCCTACATTGCTCACTAAGCCACAAACAACAGTTCTATTTCTGCATCTGAGGTCTGAGATTGACAGTTGCTCATATTCACAATTGACCCACAAAATTAAGACGAACCTAAAACACGTTTCGGTCCATTCTGAAACATCGGGACAAAAATATCGGGTTTAATTTTAATAAATAAATAAATACATAGCATTTACAAGATCAGATAACGTTTAATAGTAGTCATGGAAAACCACTGATTATACAGAACATTTTAGGCAAACTAAACCTTAGGACTAATACAACACATTGAAAATTGTACATTTATGAATACAAATACATTAAAGAAAGACATATTTTGTAGGTAGGGTGTTGTGACCTACTTATCTAGACCAAGGTGCTCCTACATCTACGTAATACAATCAAATACAAAAGGCCTTCCCTAGTTGGTACCTTTCACAGCACCTCCGTGTAATGTAACAAGTGTTGAGAGCAACAAGAATGATGACTGGTGAGAAAGACACATGTGCTACAGTCACCTGTCTACACTGCCCATGTGTCTCACTCATCTACTACTACCATTTACTACCATTTTCATAATAATAAATATGAGGTTTCCCCTGGAGTAAGACAAGATGGCGGCACCTTCACTAGTGTGTGAAGCACCACTGTATAAGTTACACTGTAACACTCCTGGGGTTACATGACGCAACACAGACTCAATCTCTGCTGGAAACACTCTAAGCAGAGAAAAAAACACAATGTTTATGGTGGAACCTTTTGTTGTCTGCAGTAAAATCTTTTGTTATAACCTTCCGCCCATGACTGACTTTTATGAAGTATGTTAGACGTGTGTTGTGACATTGACACTGTGGGAGAGGACGTATTTTATGGAGTATGTTAGACGTGTGTTGTGACATTGACACTGTGGGAGAGGACGTATTTTATGGAGTATGTTAGACGTGTGTTGTGACATTGACACTGTGGGAGAGGACGTATTTTATGAAGTATGTTAGACGTGTGTTGTGACATTGACACTGTGGGAGAGGACGTATTTTATGGAGTATGTTAGACGTGTGTTGTGACATTGACAAACTGTGGGAGAGGACGTATTTTATGAAGTATATTAGACGTGTGTTGTGACATTGACACTGTGGGAGAGGACGTATTTTATGAAGTATGTTAGACGTGTGTTGTGACATTGACACTGTGGGAGAGGACGCATTTTATGAAGTATGTTAGACGTGTGTTGTGACATTGACACTGTGGGAGAGGACGTATTTTATGAAGTATGTTAGACGTGTGTTGTGACATTGACACTGTGGGAGAGGACGTATTTTATGAAGTATGTTAGACGTGTGTTGTGACATTGACACTGTGGGAGAGGACGTATTTTATGGAGTATGTTAGACGTGTGTTGTGACATTGACACTGTGGGAGAGGACGTATTTTATGAAGTATGTTAGACGTGTGTTGTGACATTGACACTGTGGGAGAGGACGTATTTTATGAAGTATGTTAGACGTGTGTTGTGACATTGACACTGTGGGAGAGGACGTATTTTATGAAGTATGTTAGACGTGTGTTGTGACATTGACACTGTGGGAGAGGACGTATTTTATGAAGTATGTTAGACGTGTGTTGTGACATTGACACTGTGGGAGAGGACGATTTTATAATATTTGACTGTGTTGGACATTGACACTGTGGGAAAGCATTTTATGAGTATTTAGACGTGTGTTGTGACATTACACTGGAAGGACGATTTATAGTATTTACGTGTTTGTGACATTGACAAATGTGGAGAGGACGATTTTATAAGTATGTTAGACGTGTGTTGGACATGACACTGTGGGAAGGACGATTTATGAGTATTTGACGTGTGTTGACATTGACACTGTGGAAGACGATTATGAGTATTTGCGGTGTTGGACATTGACACTGTGGAGAGGACGATTTTATGAGTATGTTGACGTGTGTTGTGACATTGACAACTGTGGAGAGGACATTTTATGAGTATGTTAGACGTGTGTGTGACATTGACACTGTGGAGAGAGCATTTATGAGTATTTAGACGTGTTGTGACATTAACAAATGTGGGAGAGGACGCATTTTATGAGTATGTTAGGCGTGTTGTGACATTGACACTGTGGGAGAGGACGATTTTATAGAGTATTTAGACGTGTTGTGAATTGACACTGTGGAGAGGACGATTTTATGAAGTATTAGACGTGTGTTGTGACATTGACACTGTGGAGAGGACGATTTTATGAGTATTTAGACGTGTGTTGTGACATTGACAAACTGTGGGAGAGGACGATTTTATGAGTATTTGACGTGTGTTGTACATTGAACTGTGGAGAGGACGATTTTATGAGTATTTAGACGTGTGTTGTGACATTGACAAATGTGGAGAGGACGATTTTATGAGTATATTAGACGTGTGTTGTGACATTGACACTGTGGAGAGGACGATTTTATGAGTATTTAGACGTGTGTTGTGACATTGACACTGTGGGAGAGGACGATTTATGAGTATGTTAGACGTGTGTTGTGACATTGACACTGTGGAGAGAGCATTTTATGAAGTATATTAGAGTTGTTGTGACATTGACACTGTGGAGAGACGATTTTATGAAGTATGTTAGCGTGTGTTGTGACATTACACTGTGGGAGAGACGCATTTATAGTATGTTAGACGTGTGTGTGACATTGACACTGTGGAAGGACGCATTTTATGAATATTTAGCGTGTGTTGTGAATTGACACTGTGAAGGACGCATTTATGAAGTATGTTAGACGTGTTGTGACATTACACTGTGGGAAGGACGATTTATAAGTATTTGACGTGTTGTACATTGACAACTGTGGAAGACGCATTTTATGGAGTATTTAGAGCGTGTTTGTACATTGACACTGTGGAGAGGCATTTATGAGTATATTGACGTGTGTTGTAATTGACACTGTGGGAGAGGACGATTTATGAGTATATTGACGTGTGTTGTGACATTGACAAACTGTAGAGACGATTTTATGAAGTATGTTAGACGTTGTTGTGACATTGACACTGTGGGAGAGGACGCATTTATGAAGTATTTGACGGTGTTGTGACTTGACAACTGTGGAGAGACGCATTTATGAGTATTTAGACGTGTGTTGTGACATTGACAACTGTGGAAGGACGCATTTATGGAGTATATTGGGCGTGTTTGTGACATTGACACTGTGGAAGGACATTTATGAGTATATTGGAGCGTGTGTTGTGACATTGACAAATGTGGAAGGACGCATTTTATGAGTATGTTGAGCGTGTTGTGCATTGACACTGTGGAAGGCGCATTTATGAGTATATTGACGTGTGTTGTGACATTGACAAATGTGGAAGGACGCATTTTATAGTATGTTAGCGGTGTTGTGACATTGACAAACTGTGGAAGGACGCATTTTATGAGTATGTTAGACGTGTTGTGACATTGACACTGTGGAAGGACGATTATAGTATTTAGACGGTGTTGTGAATTGACACTGTAGAGGACGCATTTATGGAGTATGTTAGACGTGTGTGTGACATTGACAAATGTGGGAAGGAGCATTTATGAGTATGTTGACGTGTGTTGTGACATTAACAAACTGTGGAGAGGACGCTTGTGTATACTACAGCACATTTATTAAAGTAAAAGTTGTAGAGACAGAGAAATAACAGTAGAAACATTTACGGAGAACTCTGATCGCTTAAGAGCAGCAGCGGCAGTAGTGGTCGTAATAGTAGCAGCAGTAGTGGTCGTAGCAGCAGCGGCAGCACTAGTGGTCGTAGTACCAGCAGTAGTTGTGGTCGTAGTAGCTGCAGTAGTGGTGGTAGTAGTCGGAGCTGCAGTAGTGGTCGTAGTAAAAGTCGTAATAGCAGTAGTGGTCGTAGTAGTCGTAATAGCAGTAGTGGTCGTAGTAGTAGTCGTAATAGCAGTAGTGGTCGTAGTAGTAGCAGTGGTCGTAGTATTAGTAGCAGTGGTCGTAGTAGCAGTAGTTGTCGTAGTTGTGGTCGTAGCTGTAGTAGTGGTCGTAGTAGCAATAGTGGTAGTAACAACAACAGCAGTAGTGGTGGTCGTAGTAGTGGTCGTAGCAGTGATGGTCGTAGTGGAGGTGGTAGCAGTGCTCGTAGTAGCAGCATTGTCGTAGTGGTCGAAGTAGTAGTGGTCGTAGTAGCAATAGTGGTGGTCGTAGTATTAGTGGCAGCAGCAGTGGTAGTGGTCGTAGTGGTCGAAGTAGCAGTAGTGAAGGTGGTGGTAGTGCTCGTAGTAGTAGTCGTATTGGTGGTCGAAGTAGTAGTGGTCGTAGTAGCAATAGTGGTCATAGTAGTGGTGGTCGTAGTAGTGGTTTTCGTAGTATTAGTAGTAGTGATCGTAGTAGCAGCACCAGTAGTAGTGGTAGTAGTAGTATAGTAGTGGTCGTAGTAGCAGCAGCACTAGTAGTAGTGGTCGAAGTTGCAGCAGTAGCGGTCGTAGTAGCAGCAGCAGCACTAGTAGTGGTCGTAGTAGCAACAGCAGCAGCAACACTAGTGGTCGTAGTAGCAGCAACAGTAGTATGTCGTGTGCTGAGCAGTAGTGAGTAGGTCGTAGTAGTGTCGTAGTGCAACAATAGATGGTGAGCACGAGTCATTAGTATGGTCGTAGTAGCGAACAGCAAATAGTAATGTGGTCGAACAGCAGCACTAGTAAGTAGTAAGTAGTAATGGTCGTAGTAGACAATAGGCAAAGCAACAGTAGTAGTGGTCTATAAGTACAATCAAGTCCAGCAACAGCAGCACATAGTAGTATGTATTAGCAGTAATTGCATACCATAGAGTGTCTGACTAGAAAGAGTTACCTGAGGGTCCTTGGCATAGTAGAGTGGTCTGTGAACCTGATGTCCTATTGGTCTAGTGCTCTGATAATAGTGGTCTGTATGGATGACTAGTGTGTCGTAGTAGTGGTATCCTAGAGAGTGGTCCTTGGATTACTAGAGTGGTCTGTGTGACCTGAGGCTCCTTGGTACTAGAGCCTTTTGGTCGAGTGAAAGGCCTCCTTGCATAGTAGTAGGTGGTCTTGTACCTGAGAGTGTTCTTGAGTAGTAGTGTCTTTGATACATGGGGCCTCACTTGGTACTAGATCTCATAGTCGTACAAAATAGAATGTGTAATACCACAGTAGGTGCTCTATAAACAATGAGCAACCCCAAAAACTAGGTGCGCTTAACCGAGGTCTTTGATAAAATTAATGATTGCCTCTTTGAATACCTGAGGTCCCCTTGGATACTAGGTGCTCTTTGATACCTGATGTCCTCCTTGGATACTAGGTGCTCTTTGATACCTGAGGTCCTCCTTGGATACTAGATGCTCTTTGATACCTGAGGTCCTCCTTGGATACTAGGTGCTCTTTGATACCTGAGGGCCTCCTTGGATACTAGGTGCTCTTTGATACCTGAGGGCCTCCTTGGATACTAGGTGCTCTTTGATACCTGAGGGCCTCCTTGGATACTAGGTGCTCTTTGATACCTGAGGTCCTCCTTGGATACTAGGTGCTCTTTGATACCTGAGGTACTCCTTGGATACTAGGTGCTCTTTGATACCTGAGGTACTCCTTGGATACTAGGTGCTCTTTGATACATGAGGTCCTCCTTGGATACTAGGTGCTCTTTAATACCTGAGGTCCTCCTTGGATACTAGGTGCTCTTTGATACATGAGGTCCTCCTTGGATACTAGGTGCTCTTTGATACATGAGGTCCTCCTTGGATACTAGGTGCTCTTTAATACCTGAGGTCCTCCTTGGATACTAGGTGCTCTTTGATACCTGAGGTCCTCCTTGGATACTAGATGCTCTTTGATACCTGAGGTCCACCTTTGATACTAGGTGCTCTTTGATACCTGAGGTCCTCCTTGGATACTAGGTGCTCTTTGATACCTGAGGTACTCCTTGGATACTAGGTGCTCTTTGATACATGAGGTCCTCCTTGGATACTAGGTGCTCTTTATACCTGAGGTCCTCCTTGGATACTAGGTGCTCTTTGATACATGAGGTCCTCCTTGGATACTAGGTGCTCTTTGATACTGAGGTCCTCCTTGGATACTAGGTGCTCTTTAATACCTGAGGTCCTCCTTGGATACTAGGTGCTCTTTGATACCTGAGGTCCTCCTTGGATACTAGATGCTCTTTGATACCTGAGGTCCTCCTTGGATACTAGGTGCTCTTTGATACCTGAGGTCCTCCTTGGATACTAGGTGCTCTGATACCTGAGGTCCTCCTTGGATACTAGATGCTCTTTGATACCTGAGGTCCTCCTTGGATACTAAGTGCTCTTTGATACCTGAGGTCCTCCTTGGATACTAGGTGCTCTTTGATACCTGAGGTCCTCCTTGGATACTAGGTGTTCTTTGATACCTGAGGTCCTCCTTGGATACTAGGTGCTCTTTGATACCTGAGGTCCTCCTTGGATACTAGGTGCTCTTTGATACCTGAGGTCCTCCTTGGATACTAGGTGCTCTTTGATACCTGAGGTACTCCTTGGCTACTAGGTACTCTTTGATACCCGAGGTCCTCCTTGCATATCTGCCTACCTGGAGTCTACCTGGAAGGTATTCTGTAACCCAGAATGTGACCAGGCCTCACGGTGGATCAGGGCCTGATCAACTAGGCTGTTACTGCTGGCCTTACGTAGTCCAACGTACGAAACTGCCCGGCTGACCCGGAAGTGAATTTAGGTATCTGTCCAACTCCCTCCTGAAGGCAGCCAGGGAACTATTGGTAATTTCCCTTATGCTTGGTGGGAGGCTGTTAAACAGTCTTGGACCCCGGATACTTACTGTGTGTTCTCTCGGTGTACTAATGGAGCCCCTACTTTTCACTGGGGGTATATTGCACCGCCTGTCAAGTCTTGCTTTCGTAGGGAGTAATTTCTGTGTGCAGATTAGGGACCAGTCCCTCTAGTATTTTCCAGGTGTAGATTATGATTTAACACTTTCGCCTATGCTCCAGGGAGTACAAGTCAAGTGCTTCCAAGCGTTCCCTGTAGTTATGGTGTTTGACGGAACTTATATGTGCAATAAAGGTTCTCTGTACATTCTATATATCTGCGATTTCATCTGCCTTGAATGGAAATGTTAATTTACAGTAGTATTCCAGCCTAGAGAGAACAAGTGATTTAAAAAGGATCATCATTGGCTTGGAATATCTTGTTATGAACATTCTCATTATCCATCCTATAATTTTAATAGCAGGCGTGATAATAACACTGTTGTGATCCGTGAAGGTGAGATCCTCAGGCATTACCAATCCCAGGTGTGTGATTAGAGTTTGTAGTATACTTAGTTCTAGCTATTATTCCCTCCAGTTTTACTTAGAAGCGTTCCTGTCTTACGAATTGACTAACTTTTTTCACTAAGGTGTTAAAGGAAGTAGATCATGGTAATGAATATGATATTGTGTATATGGACTTCAGTAAGGCTTTCGATAGTCCCACATCAGAGACTATTGAGGAAAATTAAGGCACACGGAATAGGAGATTTTTTTTCCTGGATAGAGGCATGGTTGACAAATAGGCAGCAGAGAGTTTGCATAAATGGGGAGAAATCAGAGTGGGAAAGCGTCACGAGGGGTGTTCCACAGGGGTCAGTACTGGCCCCTTGTTGTTCACAATCTACATAAACGACATAGATGAGGGAATAAATAGCGACATAAGCAAATTTGCCGATGACACCAAAATAGGCCGTCCAATTCATTCAAATGAGGACATTAGAGCACTCCAGGATGATTTGAATAGACTGATGCAGTGGTCGGAGAAGTGGCAGATGCAGTTTAATGTAGACAAATGCAAAGTTCTAAATATTGGACAGGACAATAACCATGTTACATATAAACTGAATAATGTAGATCTTAATACTACTGTTTGCGAAAAGGATTTAGGGGTTCTGGTTAGCAGTAATCTGAAGCCAATACAACAGTGCATAAGTGTTCGCAATAAAGCTAAGAGAATCCTTGGCTTCATATCAAGAAGTATAAATAATAGAAGTCCTCAGGTTGTTCTTCAACTCTATATATCTTTGGTTAGGCCTCATTTAGATTATGCTACACAGTTCTGGCCATCGTATTACAGAATGGATATAAATGCACTGGAAAACGTACAGAGGAGGATGACAAAGTTGATCCCACGTATCAGAAATCTTCCCTATGAGGATAGACTGAGGGCCTTGAATCTGCACTCTTGAAAGGCGTAGAATTAGTTGGATATGATTGAAGTGTATAAATGGAAAACAGGAATAAATAAAGGGATGTAAATAGCGTGCTGAAAATATCCAGCCAAGACAGGACTCGCAGCAATGGTTTCAAGTTGGAAAAGTTCAGATTCAGAAAGAATATAGGAAAGCACTGGTTTGGTAATAGAGTTGTGGATGAGTGGAACAAACTCCCGAGTACCGTCATAGTAGCTAAGACGTTGTGTAGTTTTAAAAATAGGTTAGATAAATACATGAGTGAGTGTGGGTGGGTGTGAGTTGGACCTGACTAGCTTGTGCTTCTTGGTCTTAAGCCGTGCTCCTCCCTTAAGTGGAAGTGACCCGACTACCTGGAGTTTGCCTGAAGAGGGTTAACTCCAGGTAGTCAGGCCTAAGCCAGGGAGTGACATGGATCTACCTCGCATGGGTCAGTAGGCCTGCTGCAGTGTTCCTTCCTTCTTATGTCCTTATGTTCTTATATATTTTTGGATATTTACAGTGTCCTCAATATGTGACACTCTCATGCAGATCCTAGTATCGTCTGCAAAGGTTGATACATGCTGTGGTTTACATCTCTGTTTGTGACTGATAAGATGTATGGATATGAGGTGCAATTTGATACCCGAGGTCCTCTTTGGATACGAGGTCCTACTTAGATACGAGGTCCTACTTGGATACGAGGTCCTCCTTGGATACGAGGTCCTACTTAGATACGAGGTCCTACTTGGATACGAGGTCCTACTTGGATACGAGGTCCTACTTAGATACGAGGTCCTACTTGGATACGAGGTCCTACTTGGATACGAGGTCCTACTTGGATACGAGGTCCCACTTGGATACGAGGTCCCACTTGGATACGAGGTCCCACTTGGATACGAGGTCCTACTTGGATACGAGGTCCTACTTAGATACGAGGTCCTACTTGGATACGAGGTCCTACTTAGATACGAGGTCCTCATTGGATACGAGGTCCTACTTAGATACGAGGTCCTCCTTGGATACAAGGTCCTACTTGGATACGAGGTGCTACTTAGATACGAGGTGCTACTTGGATACGAGGTCCTACTTGGATAGGAGGTCCTACTTAGATACGAGGTGCTACTTGGATACGAGGTCCTACTTAGATACGAGGTCCTACTTAGATACGAGGTCCTCCTTGGATACGAGGTGCTACTTGGATACGAGGTGCTCTTTGATTTATCAGAGTGTGGTGACAATCTTTCATAAATTACCTTTCCACTCATTCTTCTAGATAAATGTGGATGAAGAACAGCAGGTGGAGCATCAAGTCACGGAACGAGCAGGACTTGAACCCATGGCAAGTGAATCTTGGCCTGTGAGTTTTAGGACTCACTCATGGTTTCAAATCCCACCCGTTCCGTGGTTTGTTTGCAATCGTATTATTACGATTTCGTGAGTCAGGTGGAGCACGACTCGTGCACAAGGTACAGACTTACCTGAGACGTGAGTCAGGTGGAGCATGACTCGTGCACAAGGTACAGACTTACCTGAGACGTGAGTCAGGTGGAGCATGACTCGTGCACAACAAGGTACAGACTTACCTGAGACGTGAGTCAGGTGGAGCATGACTCGTGAACAAGGTACAGACTTACCTGCGACGTGAAGACTGACTCACGTTAACGTCTTCCCCGACGACTAACCTTCTAAGTGAGGTGCTGCAACATGAACGCTGGTGCTGAGTCATCACTCTTCCTTACCTGTAAATGTAACGTTAAACTCATGAGTATCCAGAAGGTAAGGTTCATAATTAATCCCTATTACACCTCTGACTACCTGACTTTAACATAACAAGTAAACACTGATACACTCCTCACTTGTATATACACACACCCGTCGGTGTATATAGTTATGCTTCTCGTTGTATATACACTGACACATACTTCTCGGCGTATACTCTTATATACTGAGATACACACCTCTCAGTGAACATACATTGAGCGACACACCTGGATGTATATACAGGTAAATTATGATACACTCATTTGTGTATACATACAGAGGTAGACATCTCGTTGTATACACACAGAGGTAGACATCTCGTTGTATACACACAGAGGTAGACATCTCGTTGTATACACACAGGTAGACATCCGTTGTATACACACAGGGTAGACATCTCGTTGTATAAAACGAGGTAGACATCTCGTTGTATACAACAGGGTAGACATCCTCGTTGTATACACAACAGGTAGACATTCGTTGTATACATACAGAGGTAGACATCTCGTTGTATACACACAGAGGTAGACATCTCGTTGTATACACACAGAGGTAGACATCTCGTTGTATACACACAGAGGTAGACATCTCGTTGTATCACACAGAGGTAGACATCTGTTGTATACATACAGAGGTAGACATCTCGTTGTATACACACAGAGGTAGACATCTCGTTGTATACACACAGAGGTAGACATCTCGTTGTATACACACAGAGGTAGACATCTCGTTGTATACACACAGAGGTAGACATCTCGTTGTATACACACAGAGGTAGACATCTCGTTGTATACACACAGAGGTAGACATCTCGTTGTATACACACAGAGGTAGACATCTCGTTGTATACACACAGAGGTAGACATCTCGTTGTATACACACAGAGGTAGACATCTCGTCCAGAGGCATCGTTGTATACACAGAGGTGACATCTCGTTGTATACACACAGGGGTAGACATTTCGTTGTATATACATCTCGGTCTATATACATACATGCGTATTGGTGTGTATACACTGATATATACTGTGTATATACATAAACACACACACCTCTCTGTGTATATACACAATTCGGTGAATTTTCAGATACATACCTCTCGGTGTATGTGCATAATAATACACACTTCTGTGTACATACTCTGAGATATATTTATCGGTGTGTGTCTGTGTATAATATATATATATATATATATATATATATATATATATATATATATATATATATATATGTGTGTGTGTGTGTGTGTGTGTGTGTGTGTGTGTGTGTGTGTGTGTGTGTGTCGTGCCGAATAGGTAAAATTGGTCAAGCAACAACTCCTTTAAAATTAAAATTAAAGTGTGAAGCATGGGTGATGAATGTTGCAACGAGGAGAAGGCTGGAGGCAGTGGAGATATCATGTCTGAGGGCAATGTGTGGTGTGAATATAATGCAGAGAATTCGGAGTTTGGAAATTAGGAGGAGGTGTGGGATTACCAAAACTATTATCCAGAGAGCTGAGGAGGGGTTGTTGAGGTGGTTCGGACATGTAGAGAGAATGGAACGAGACAGAATGACTTCGAGAGTGTATAAATCTGTAGTGGAGGGAAGTCAGGGTAGGGTTCGGCCTAGGAAAGGTTGGAGGGAGGGGGTAAATGAGGTTTTGTGTGCGAGGGGCTTGGACTTCCAGCAAGCATGTGCGAGCGTATTTGATAGGAGTGAATGGAGACAAATGGTTTTTAATACTTGACGTGCTGTTGGAGTGTGAGCAAAGTAACATTTATGAAGGATTCAGGAAACCGGCAGGCCGGACTTAGTCCTGGAGATGGGAAGTACAGTGTCTGCACTCTGAAGGAGGGGTGTTAATGTTGCAGTTTTATAACTGTAGTGTAAAGCACCCCTCTGGCAAGACAGTGATGGAGTGAATGATGATGAAAGTTTTTCTTTTTCGGGCCACCCTGGCTTGGTGGGAATCGGCCGATGTGTTAATAAAAAAATAAAAAATAACGTTTAAAGATATATATTTTTCATTTATGTTAATGTAAAAATTAATAATTTTGTACCAAAAGAACCTTAGAAAACTTACCTAATCTTATTATAGCAAGCGCAATTTAATTTAGCCTAATCCAACTAAATATATTTTAAATAAGTTTACAGTAATATAATAAAACACAATGAATTTTTTTTTCGTTAGGTTCAAAATGATTTTTTTGCGAAAATTATTGCATACACAAATTTTAGCTTGCCTTATTCGGCAAAAAGAGCGTTGCTATTTAAGCCAAAATCGCAAGTTTTACCTATTCGGCACGACATTTATATATATATATATATATATATATATATATATATATATATATATATATATATATAATAAAAGATACACACAGTATATCTTTTCCTAACAAATAGAAGCCAAAGAATAAGAGTGAAGAGTTATAATAAAGGCAGACGCTGCTACAGTGAACAACTGTGTTACTCAAGGCACGGTACTCGTGTCGCTTCTTTCATTTTCATATCCGACACAGAGATATGAACCATACCAACCATAACGATACCAGAATGTGTATGAATGTGACATGCACATTAGACAGGGCGAGCCTCACAGCTAATATAAACCAGTGGACCACCACTGACGACGATATCATGTTCAATGAAGACAAATTACGGAAGAAATGAGGAAATAAAAACAAAATCAAAGTAATCTACAAGACAAACTCAAATCACTCAACTGAACGTAAGTTTAATGTGAGAGATTTGGGAGAGATAATGAGAGATTCCAACAATGTTGGTATTTCAAGCGGAAGGAAAACGAAAGGTTACATAACCAGAACCTTGAAAACAAGAGATGATAAGTCAATGATATCCTTCAAGTCATTCTTTCTTTCTGGGCTGTAATATTGCTGTATACTAACGACCCCTTGCAAGGCAGGCGAAACTGCAGATTATACAGAGACCCTTTACAGCTGGTCAAGGTATCTAAATTACTATAAGCACTTAAGGGTCCATGAACTTTTCAAAACGTAAGCGACAAAAGTACATTATAATCTTCATCTGAAATTAAAACATATGAAAGCAAGATACCTCCAATGAAAGGCAGGGACACAATGAGTACACTAAAGGACAATAAATGTACTGTCACCAAGACTCTTCAACACCCTCTCTTCATTTGACACCAGCAAGAAAACAATTAACAGAACAATCTGGAGAAATATGCTCAGGGGAAAGTAAATAAGAGATTCCACATCACTTCTCAGAAAGCGAGAATGAGTCTACCACAGTAAATGTAGGCAGTCAGGACGTCTGCAAATACTACGCTGAAGGGATGTGCATATATGGGAGAAAATACTAGTATCAGCACACTAGAAAATGTTCAAATACGATAATGGGAAGTGCCGCTTTGAACAGGAATGCATGTACTTCATGCAGTTAAGTGCAAACCCTCAATGCAGTTCAGAGAATGTTATGAGCTCAGTTGCCAGACTAGCAGGTGCAAGGAACGCCACACTACACACACGTAGCAATAGGGATATGTAAAAATGAACAGCATTCTTTTCTTTCTTTAGACTAAAAGATAAACAAAGACCCAAAAATGGGAACAAACAGGGAAGTACAAGTGGTACAGAAATGCACAACAGTGGGACAAACCAAGTCAGGGTTGAATGTACAACAGACAGGTGTACAATAAGTGCTGGAGAAAGCAGGGATATGTGTACCAAGTACCACACGAGATAGCATATTATCAGTGGTACCAGCAAAACACACACTAAACCAAAACATCTCAATGTTAAATCCTGCTTCCCTTTTGTAAACATTCCGAGTCTGAAATCAAATAAAAAATAACACGTTGGTTATATTAACGGGTTTCTCACAGAAGCGAATGTCATGTTTGGAGCATTTACAAAAACACATAAAAGAGATGTTTTGGGAGGTGAAATAACGATTAAAAATTATATGTATAGATGTGACAGAGTTAATATGTCACAGGGAGGAGTATGACTATGTGAAAGATACTTTTTGCTGCACAGAATGGCTGAATTCATCGAATGATTCAATAGAAGTTCTGAGCATTAAAGTAGAAAATATGAATCTTGTAATTATCCTAGTATATAAACCCCCGTCAGCAACGACTAAGGACTTCACAGATCAGATAAGCAAGACAGATAGCTGTCTTAAAAGGCTGGAAAATTCCACAATAAATATTATCTTCTTGGATATTTCAATCTTTCAAATGTAAAGTCTAAGATGGTTCATCACAATATTATACCAGAAATAGTTCCTGGAAGCACCCTGGCTCAACAGGTAAACACTGCCAACTAATGAGGCTTTGTGAAAAGTTTCCATTGAATTAACATATAAGTGATCCTACTAGAGATGAAAATACACTGAATTTGATCATCACAAACAATGAGGAAGTAATCAGAGACATAACAATAGTATTGTACTCTTGAGTACAACATCACAGTAGTACAAGAGGTGAGCAACTCCACCAACATCAACAACCATATTATTATTATAATCAAGGGGGAAGCGCTAAACCCGTAGGATTATACAGCGCCTGTGGGGGGATGTGGAAGGTATTCAGGCTTCATTCAGGGCACTGGAGCAGATCCAATTCCCTAGATCAAGAGCCCCTCACCAGCGTCAAGGAACCTCCCTTGAGGGGTCAACAACCATAGAAGTGACTGGGACAAAATTAACAAAGAACTATCAGACATATCCTGGGACAGTCGCGAGCACTCTACATCCTCACCAGTGCATGGAAAACCTCCATTAAATATGTACCACTGAGGAAGTCTACATCACATATAGAAAGAGAGCGTAGAAGATTGTACAGAAGAAGAAAAGGTAGTGGTGAGGTGTGGTGGTAGTGGTGGTGGTGAGGTGTGGTGGTAGTGAGGTGTGGTGGTAGTGGTGAGGTGTGGAAGTGGTGGTGGTGAGGTGTGGAAGCGGTGGTGGTGAGGTGTGGAAGCGGTGGTGGTGAGGTGTAGTGGTAGTGAGGTGTGGTGGTAGTGAGGTGTGGTGGTAGTGGTGGTGAGGTGTGGTAGTGGTGAGGTGTGGAAGTGGTGGTGGTGAGGTGTGGTGGTGGTAGTGGTGGTGGTGGTGGTAGTGGTAGTGGTGGTGGTGAGGTGTGGTGGTAGTGAGGTGTGGTGGTAGTGAGGTGTGGTGGTAGTAAGGTGTGGTGGTGTGTGGTGGTAGTGAGGTGTGGTGGAAGTGAGGTGTGGTGGTAGTGAGGTGTGGTGGTAGTGAGGTGTGGTGGAAGTGAGGTGTGGTGGTAGTGGTGGTGGTGTGTGGTGGTAGTGAGGTGTGGTGGTAATGGTGGTGGTGTGTGGTGGTAGTGAGGTGTGGTGGTAGTGAGGTGTGGTGGTAGTGAGGTGTGGTGGTAGTGAGGTGTGGTGGTAGTGAGGTGTGGTGGTAGTGAGGTGTGGTGGTAGTGAGGTGTTGCGGTGGTGAGGTGTGGTGGTAGTGGTGGTGGTGAGGTGTGGTGGTAGTGGTGGTGGTGAGGTGTGGAAGTGGTGGTGGTGAGGTGTGGTGGTGGTGTGTGGTGGTAGTGGTGAGGTGTGGTGGTGGTAGTGGTGAGGTGTGGTGGTGGTAGTGGTGAGGTGTAGAAGTGGTGGTGGTGAGGTGTGGTGGTGGTAGTGGTGAGGTGTGGTGGTGGTAGTGGTGAGTGTGGTGGTGGTAGTGGTGAGGTGTGGTGGTGGTGTGTGGTGGTAGTGGTGAGGTGTGGAAGTGGTGGTGGTGAGGTGTGGTGGTGGTGAAGTGTGGTGGTGGTAGTGGTGAGGTGTGGTGGTGGTAGTGGTGAGGTGTGGTGGTGGTAGTGGTGAGGTGTGGTGGTGGTAGTGGTGAGGTGTAGAAGTGGTGGTGGTGAGGTGTGGTGGTGGTAGTGGTGGTGGTAGTGGTGGTGGTGGTGGTGGTGGTAGTGGTGGTGGTAGTGGTGGTGGTAGTGGTGGTGGTGGTAGTGGTGAGGTGAGGTTGTGGTGAGGTGTGGTGGTGGCGGCGGCTGTGGTGGTGTGGTGGCTGTGGTGGTGGAGGCGAGGTGGTGAAGTGTGGTGGTGGTGATGTGTGGTGGTGGTGGTGTGTGGTGGTGGTGTGTGGTGTTGACATGATTTCAAACAAATCACAGACGGGTAAGTAAGTAAGTTTATTCAGGTATACACAAATACAGTTACATAGATCATCATACATAGCAGCATATGTGTAGAAAACCCAGGATAACCCAAAAAAGAGTGACTTATTTCCATTGGTGTCCATTTAATGGGTGGAATTGGAACCTCTCCTGCTATGGGTTTGAGTCCCACCCGTTTTGTGACTTGTGGTGGTAGTTGTGGGATGTGGTTGGTGGTAGCTGTGGGATGTGGTTGGTGGTAGTTGTGGGATGTGGTTGGTGGTAGTTGTGGGATGTGGTTGGTGGTAGTTGTGGGATGTGGTTGGTGGTAGTTGTGGGATGTGGTTGGTGGTAGTGGATGTGGTTGGTGGAGCTGGGATGTGGTTGGTGGTAGTTGTGGGATGTGGTTGGTGGTAGTTGTGGGATGTGGTTGGTGGTAGTTGTGGGATGTGGTTGGTGGTAGTTGTGGGATGTGGTTGGTGGTAGTTGTGGGATGTGGTTGGTGAGTTGTGGATGTGGTTGGTGGTAGTTGTGGGATGGTTGGTGGTAGTTGACCCCTGTGTCAACATACGCTAGCCGCGAAGCCACGGACTTCAAAATGCTGTCAGGTCAGCAGAGTTCAAACCCTGCTAGAGGCCGTTTCGCCTACACAGTAGGCTTCCTCAGTCAAATACAAAGGGAGCAGTAGAAATGAAATAAAGATGATGTAATCAGTCCATCAACCTTGAAGAACAAGTGTTGAGCGGTCGTCCCTCAGCCTGGAGAAGAGTTCAGCTCCTGGAGCTGAACTCTCTCCAGGCTGGCGACCCCTCAATATTCTTCAAGGTTGATGGACTGATACTCATCTTATTCATTACTACTGCTCCTTTGACTGAAGAAGCTACTGTGTGGCAACTTTCATCAATGAAGATACCCAACTGTTGCACATTTGTCCTAATCTTCATAAATATACTTGTGTGTGTATATACCGTGATAGGTGGTGCCTGACAGACCTTGTTAAGGTTGGAACGCGGTCTTGCTGGGGCTCAGGCTCACTCTCCAGACCCAAGACACTCGTACCAACATGTCAACACTAAACTATCCCCTTAAGCCAAGTTATTTGCATATGGCAAAAAGGCACTTATGTTGAACAGACAGACAGAGACGCCGGTAATAATCATAAAGGGGCACTCCATTCATAAGCTCTACAGAGCCAGAGCTTCCCATGGGAGGTAAGGAACGCTGTAGAAACAACAGCCACAAGGAGAACACTGATGCGTGTGTATAGTCACGTACTGGAATGTCTGGGGATGGAGGGAGGGACACCCCCAGTAACCAATGACTTCTCTCTCTCTCTCAAGGTCACTGCTGAGGATGACATCAGTGCAAGGTCAGCGGGATAGAATTAGATTCTACATGGAGCACTGCGGCTAGATTAATGACCAGCAGGCTCCTGCCTTCCCTTGCAGGTATCTTATTCTTCATGGACGAGGACAAGTATTTCCTGGGAAGGACGGTATCACCTCTGATATTAGACTGCTGAGGCCAGTACCTGGCAACTCAATGTTAGTACTATGGGCTAGTTACCATGGTCGTAGACCAAGAACACCATTGTTGAGGCAATACCCAAACCTAACATTGTAGTGACAATATCCAACCCTAACATTGTTGTGACAATATCCAACCCTAACATTCTTGTGACAATATCCAACCCAAACATTGTTGTGACAATATCCAACCCTAACATTGTTGTGACAATATCCAACCCTAACATTGTAGTGACAATATCCAACCCTAACATTGTTGTGACAATATCCAACCCTAACATTGTTGTGACAATATCCAACCCTAACATTGTTGTGACAATATCCAACCCTAACATTGTTGTGACAATATCCAACCCTAACATTGTTGTGACAATATCCAACCCTAACATTGTTGTGACAATATCCAACCCTAACATTGTTGTGACAATATCCAACCCTAACATTGTTGTGACAATACCCAACTTTGCACTGCTATGATAATACCCAAACCTAAGCAACATGATGTATTTCGCCCCGTCTGTGTTACAACAACTTTGAGGATATAGTAGTTCAACTAACATGTAGTTGTTACACACAAGTTAACAGGATGTGACATACCAACGTTACTGCTAGATTACAGACCAAGTTAACAGGATGGTAGTTCGACCGTTAACAGGATGGTAGTTACTAGGTTACGACACAGTTAACAGGATGGTAGTTACTAGGTTACGACACAGTTAACAGGATGGTAGTTACTAGGTTACGACACAGTTAACAGGATGGTAGTTACTAGGTTACGACACAGTTAACAGGATGGTAGTTACTGGTTACGACACAGTTAACAGGATGGTAGTTACTAGGTTACGACACAGTTAACAGGATGGTAGTTACTAGGTTACGACACAGTTAACAGGATGGTAGTTACTAGGTTACGACACAGTTAACAGGATGGTAGTTACTAGGTTACGACACAGTTAACAGGATGGTAGTTACTAGGTTACGACACAGTTAACAGGATGGTAGTTACTAGGTTACGACACAGTTAACAGGATGGTAGTTACTAGGTTACGACACAGTTAACAGGATGGTAGTTACTAGGTTACGACACAGTTAACAGGATGGTAGTTACTAGGTTACGACACAGTTAACAGGATGGTAGTTACTAGGTTACGACACAGTTAACAGGATGGTAGTTACTAGGTTACGACACAGTTAACAGGATGGTAGTTACTAGGTTACGACACAGTTAACAGGATGGTAGTTACTAGGTTACTACCCACAGTTAACAGGATGGTAGTTACTAGGTTACTACCCACAGTTAACAGGATGGTAGTTACTAGGTTACTACACAGTTAACAGGATGGTAGTTACTAGGTTACTACACACAGTTAACAGGATGGTAGTTACTAGGTTACTACACACAGTTAACAGGATGGTAGTTACTAGGTTACTACACACAGTTAACAGGATGGTAGTTACTAGGTTACGACACACAGTTAACAGGATGGTAGTTACTAGGTTACTACACACAGTTAACAGGATGGTAGTTACTAGGTTACTACACACAGTTAACAGGATGGTAGTTACTAGGTTACTACACACAGTTAACAGGATGGTAGTTACTAGGTTACTACACACAGTTAACAGGATGGTAGTTACTAGGTTACTACACACAGTTAACAGGATGGTAGTTACTAGGTTACTACACACAGTTAACAGGATGGTAGTTACTAGGTTACTACACAAGTTAACAGGATGGTAGTTACTAGGTTACTACACACAGTTAACAGGATGGTAGTTACTAGGTTACTACACACAGTTAACAGGATGGTAGTTACTAGGTTACTACACACAGTTAACAGGATGGTAGTTACTAGGTTACTACACACAGTTAACAGGATGGTAGTTACTAGGTTACTACACACAGTTAACAGGATGGTAGTTACTAGGTTACTACACACAGTTAACAGGATGGTAGTTACTAGGTTACTACACAAGTTAACAGGATGGTAGTTACTAGGTTACACACACAGTTAACAGGATGGTAGTTACTAGGTTACGACACACAGTTAACAGGATGGTAGTTACTAGGTTACTACACACAGTTAACAGGATGGTAGTTACTAGGTTACTACACACAGTTAACAGGATGGTAGTTACTAGGTTACTACACACAGTTAACAGGATGGTAGTTACTAGGTTACTACACACAGTTAACAGGATGGTAGTTACTAGGTTACTACACACAGTTAACAGGATGGTGGTTACTAGGTTACTACACACAGTTAACAGGATGGTGGTTACTACACACAGTTAACAGGATGGTAGTTACTAGGTTACTACACACAGTTAACAGGATGGTAGTTACTAGGTTACTACACACAGTTAACAGGATGGTGGTTACTACACACAGTTAACAGGATGGTAGTTACTAGGTTACTACACACAGTTAACAGGATGGTTGTTACTAGGTTACTACACACAGTTAACATTATATTTATGGATTCACACATACTAAAAGTGTACCAAATGTTGCCACAGTATTTTTAGCTGTACACAGGATATAAATACTCACCACTTCTCGGTCTTCAAAATGCTTTCATTGTTGTAAATAAAGAAGTTATCTTTTATGAACTAGCTAGAACAGACATTAGTGGGCTAGTGTTACACTAGATTGTTGTTTATCTCAATAACTAACAATCTGCAGCATTATTTCATTGCTATAAAAGTGAAGCTAAAGATATACACTTTGGCTCTCCTCAATAAAGACTGTATTAAGTCCTACGCTGTTTAATGTAGAAATCAATACCCTGCTTAAGCTGTATAACCCCTGTGGTTTAGCGCTTCTTTTGATTATAATAATAATAATACCCTGCTTAAATCTATACCAGATACCTCCAACAATAATACAATTAGCTATGCTGATATTTTAGTACAGGGGTCGCCAAATTAACCCCGTGGGCCGGATATAGCCCACCGCCTAATTACATTTTACATTATATACTTATTATACATTATAATGTTATCTTGTATACATATCCTTAATTTGACCACATTGTTTTGACCCCCGAAGCTTAAAATATTTACATTCTGGCCGACCTCTGTTCTAATACATATTAAGATTGTTCATAAAACTCAAGCCTCTCTACATCATATACAGACAGCCTGTCATAATCTTCGCCTTATAATTTCTGCAGACAAGCCCAAAGTGTCTTATAGATTCGTAAAAGTGGACCATCAAAATTAACGGGTGACCTGTTAATTATATGTACTGCAAATATTTAGGCATTAGTGTCCCATTTAAGCTAACATCTGTACGAAAAAATAAATCAACATCATAAAAACAGACGTACGGCTGCAAATGTTAGAATTGTCAATGACGTATTTATCTTTAATAAGGTGAACGATAGATTACCAGACACCAGTTCAGTCATGCAACACAATAAATACATTGAAAGACTTGAGAAAAAATTAATACCCTAAGAATTATTCTTGCCTTTCCTATAGCCACCAAAATACTTAATACGATGAAAGAATACGTGAAATGAGTGTGATGATAGTGAAGCTGATGCGTGATCAACACAATGTAGTCTCCAGAGAATTACTATAACATATGGGACAAGTGACTCAAAATGGATTCAAATACCAGCCACACACACAAAAAAAAATAACTAGAGTTCGTGAAGTGCATCATGCTACAAACAACAGTATTTTCCGCCACCCTGGAAGATAGCTCTTGATATCACAGTGACCAACTACCCTTCTAAGAAACTAATCACGTTCAATCTTCATCTTCCACAAATTTCTAAATTCGATACTCTGCAACACACACAAGACCTTGCAACACACACAAGACCTTGCAACACACACAAGACCTACACACTAAAAATATCACACAAACAGTGGGTAGTGTTATAGAAAACCAGTGTACTGGATGTATTAGAAATAATAACTGGAATTACACCTAACAAACTGAAATATCTGCCGTAACTGCTGCTGTCTAGCTTGTACAAACTACAACTACAGACTATCTAATTGTTTCTAAGTCCCTATCCTCATTAACTGCTCCACATACTCTGAGTTGTGAATGTAACATACTTGTGTATGATGCAGAAACAGATATACACAAATATGTCAATACAATAAACTCTACGAATTGCTTAAACTAGTATACTAAATCAAGAGAAAGTCGAATACAATTTTGGTTTATTGAACCTACGTTAAAAAACATTGTTAGAAAAAATAGCAAATGAGTTTGTAGAAATCATAAGTCCAGATAGGTACTTCAGCACCCATATTGAATGAAACGTGTCAAGTAAAACAGGAATACAGAGAAAATAGCAACTACAAGACGCTGTCACAAACACAGCCTAGGCTGTCTGACAGTACAGTGTGTGTGGAGATGCCAGTGACATGGAATGTAGTGTGTGTGGAGATGCCAGTGACATGAATGTAGTGTGTGTGGAGATGCCAGTGACATGGAATGTAGTGTGTGTGGAGATGCCAGTGACATGAATGTAGTGTGTGTGGAGATGCCAGTGACATGGAATGTAGTGTGTGTGGAGGTGCCAGTGACATGGAATGTAGTGTGTGTGGAGGTGCCAGTGACATGAATGTAGTGTGTGTGGAGATGCCAGTGACATGAATGTAGTGTGTGTGGAGATGCCAGTGACATGAATGTAGTGTGTGTGGAGGTGCCAGTGACATGGAATGTAGTGTGTGGAGATGCCAGTGACATGAATGTAGTGTATGTGGAGATGCCAGTGACATGGAATGTAGTGTGTGTGGAGATGCCAGTGACATGAATGTAGTGTGTGTGGAGATGCCAGTGACATGGAATGTAGTGTGTGGAGATGCCAGTGACATGAATGTAGTGTGTGTGGAGATGCCAGTGACATGGAATGTAGTATGTATGGAGATGCCAGTGACATGGAATGTAGTATGTATGGAGATGCCAGTGACATGGAATGTAGTATGTATGGAGATGCCAGTGACATGGAATGTAGTATGTATGGAGATGCCAGTGACATGGAATGTAGTATGTATGGAGATGCCAGTGACATGGAATGTAGTATGTATGGAGATGCCAGTGACATGGACTGTAGTGTGTGGACGGACGAGGTCATCCTACCTTTCAGACACATCCAGAACAATCCTACAAGAAAAGAAAACCAATTCGTTGTGATAACAGGAATCTTGAGACTGTATCCACATTTTGAACTGGCAATTTACAAACTAAGTGTTATTTGCTGAAATTAAGTGTGAGAATGATTAGTGTTTTAGTGGTAATAAGATATTGGAATGTTCTTTAGATTGTATCTCCATACTGTATTATGTAGATTAGCTAAGTGAAGAAATCTGAATATATAAAATGACTACCAATTTTATAGATGTAACTAAGCCCAGTGAGGTCTGATGAGGACCCACTCTGACATTTGTAATCCTGTTCTTTGAAGCTGTCGTTCACAGAATGAGCTGTGGGTGCGCAATAAACCAGCAACATAGGCGAAATGAAAAAAAAATTGACACCTTTCTCATATGACTACTCGGTAACTGGAGCTTTTGATCATATGATCGAGGCCTCCCGCTGGCTTACTCCTACACCCGATAAAAAGACTAAAAAAAATAACTTCCCATGACGATATTTATAAGTCCAGTATATTAGGTAAAATTATAAGTGTAACTAATGCGACATTTTATTGTGGCAACGTTTCACTCTCCAGGAGCTGTGTCCAGCCGTTACCGCTTGACCAAGCTCCTGTAGAGCGAAACGTTGCCACAATAAGAACATAAGAAGAAGAACATAAGAAAGAAGGAACACTGCAGCAGGCCTACTGGCCCATGCGAGGCAAGTCCAAGTCTCCCACCGGCTTAAGCCAATGCCCCGACCCAGCCAGGTCAGGTTTCATTCACTTAAGGAAGGAGCACGGCATCTGACCTATTAGCACAAACTAGTCAGGTCCAACTCACACCCACCCGCACCCACTCATATATTTATCTAGCCTATTTTTAAAACTACACAACGTTTTAGCCTCTATAACTGTACTCGGGAGTTTGTTCCACTCATCGACAACTCTATTACCAAACCAATGCTTTCCTATATCCTTCCTGAATCTGAATTTATCCAACTTAAAGCCATTGCTGCGAGTCCTGTCAATACTAGATATTTTTAGCATGCTATTTACATCCCTTTTATTTATTCCTGTTTTCCATTTATACACCTCAATCCTATCCCCCCTAATTCTACGCCTTTCTAGAGAGTGCAGATTCAGGGCCCTCAGTCTATCCTCATAGGGAAGATTTCTGATACATGGAATCAACTTTGTCATCCTCCTTTGTACGTTTTCCAGAGCATTTATATCCATTCTGTAATACGGTGACCAAAACTGTGCAGCATAATCTAGATGAGGCCTAACCAAGGATATATAGAGTTGAAGAACAACCTGAGGACTCCTATTATTTATGCTTCTTGATATGAAGCCAAGGATTCTGTTTGCTTTATTGCGAACACTTATGCACTGCTGTCTTGGTTTTAGATTACTGCTAACCAGAACTCCTAAATCCTTTTCACAATCAGTAGTATTAAGATCTACATTATTTAGTTTATATGTGGCATGGTTATTGTCCTGTCCAATATTTAGAACTTTGCATTTATCTATATTAAACTGCATCTGCCACTTCTCCGACCACTGCATCAGTCTATTCAAATCTTCCTGGAGTGCTCTAATGTCCTCATTTGAATGAATTGGACGGCCTATTTTGGTGTCATCGGCAAACTTGCTTATGTCGCTATTTATTCCCTCATCTATGTCGTTTATGTAGATTGTGAACAACAAGGGGCCCAATACTGACCCCTGTGGAACACCGCTTGTGACACTTCCCCACTCTGATTTCTCCCCATTTATGCAAACTCTCTGCTGCCTATTTGTCAACCATGCCTCTATCCAGGAAAAAATTTCTCCTCCTATTCCGTGTGCCTTAATTTTCCTCAATAGTCTCTGATGTGGGACTCTATCAAAAGCCTTACTGAAGTCCATATACACAATATCATATTCATTACCATGATCTGCCTCCTCAAATACCTTAGTGAAAAAAGTTATTAAATTTGTAAGGCAGGAACACCCTTTTGTAAAACCGTGCTGAGATTCATTGATTAATTTATGCTTTTCAAGATGGCTACGAATTGCCTCGGCAATTATTGATTCCATAAATTTTCCCACTATGGAGGTTAGGCTTATTGGTCTATAGTTCGAAGCTAAGGACCTGTCTCCTGCTTTGAAAATAGGTATTACATTTGCAATTTTCCACTTATCTGGCACCATGCCAGTTTGCAGTGATATGTTGAAAAGATTAGCCATAGGTTTGCTAAGCTCCTCTTTACATTCCTTTAGAACCCTTGCATACAGTTCATCAGGGCCTGGGGATTTGTTAGGTTTTAATTTATCTATTTGCCTAAGGACCATGTCACTTGTGACCCTAATCGTGATAGTTTACTATCTCCTGTTCTACATAATTTATTATTTCTGGAATATCGCTAGTATCTTCCTGTGTAAAAACTGAGAGGAAGTAAGTGTTAAAAATTCTACATATTTCCTTATCACTGACGGTGAGCTGACCTGAGTAACTTTTGAGTGGGCCTATCTTGTCCCTAATCTTACTTCTGTATACCTGAAAAATCCTTTGGGTTAGTTTTCGATTCTCTTGCAACTTTAACCTCATAGTCTCTTTTTGCTTTTCTTATTCCCTTTTTTATTTCTCTCTCTAACTGAATATATTGATTACTTAATTGCCCCTCTCCTCTTTTGATTCGCCTATATATGCCTCTCTTTTGGCTAATGAGATGTTTTAATCTATTGTTCATCCATTTAGGATCATTTTTGTTTGATCTGATTTCCCTATTAGGAACATAAGTTGTTTGAGCAGCTAGAACTATTCTCTGGAAAACGTCATATTGGCAATCACCACCTACCTGACCCACTGTCAGGTCATTCCAGTTCAGCCCACCCAGGTAATTTTTCAGTCCTATGAAATCAGCCAGGCGGAAGTCAGGGACAGAGACTTGATTGCCATTATTAGGGTAATTCCATGATATATTAAAACTGAGTGATTTGTGATCACTTTCCCCAAGCTCATCATTAACCTCAAGATTATTAATTAGCGATTCCCTGCTGGCAAGAACCAAGTCTAGCAGGTTATTTCCTCTAGTTGGTTCTGTCACCAACTGTTTCAAAAAACAATCCTGAATCGTATCAAGAAAGTCACTTGACTCTAAATTTCCTGTCAAATTGCTCCAGTCAATAAAAATGTCGCATTAAGTTGCACTTGTGTCCTTTTACGTAACATACTGTCGGTTATTTTACCAACATTATTACAAGTCCAATATGCATTTGTTGTTAGTTTATTCGTCAAGAAGAACCCAGATACGTGCTGTTTGTTATGACACTCTCAGAGATGCTGCCATTTTAACAGCTACAACCAGTGCATAAACACACACGAAAGTGAATTAATATTACATTTTGTATAACCCAAAAAGGTTATACAGAGTCTAGGGAATAAATTTGACCTATATATGAGTAAAGTACTCCGTTATATAAGTTATGTTTGATCTGAAGGATTTACAAACTAACTTCTAAAATCAAGAGCTCTTCATCATGCATCCCCTACCTCCACCCTCCCAAACACACAAGCATACGACATACGAAGATGACAGAGAGAGAAAAAAGAGATTGAAAATATCAACAGACAGGAGAGAAAGACATGACCCAGCTGACAAATTTTCAGATAATAGAGAGATACTCAAAGGAAAACTCTTCCAGTCAAATGAATTTTAAAATCATAAATAGTGCAAAACAGGATCTTGCAGCAGAAAGTACAACTAAGGGGCTCAGCAAATTATCAGCAGGTATATCTTGACCGTGACAGAGCATGAAAAGAATGACAAAAACAGAGAGAGGATACAGACAGATGGGGCAGGAAAGAGAAAGAATGATAGAGACGGGCAGGGAAGCCCCAGATTCGGAGGGCCAGCAAATGAAGCTTCCCTCAGAAACAGCCCACAGAACACCCTCAACCCTGACAACCGCACTGCAACCAAACAAATAAACCCAAAATAACCCACACTTTGCAATCACAGCCCCCCCTCACCATCACAAACTCCACATTCACAGCAGCCTTCCACAGCATCTGCCAGGTCTGCCACTCCCCCAGCCCCCACAAACCCCTCAGAAGACAGTATTTGAAAAGAAGTTGAAGGAATCAATAAGTGTGAGGCATGGCACAAAAGAATCATGGAGGCGTCCCCAGACATCATAGCGCTCATGGAGGATAACATATGCGATCTTTCCATTCAGATATCAGATCCTGAGGAAAGGTAGAGAAAACAGAGGAGAAGGAGTTGCACTGTTCAGCAAAAACCTGTGGAGTTTTGAGGAAATGATAGGAATGGAGAGAAGGGAAGCAAGGATCCCAAGGTGGTGATTGTAGTGATGTACAACCCGCCACAGAATAGGAAGCCAAGACAAAGAGTATGATGAGAGCAACAGAGCAATGGTGGATACATTAGCTGAGGTAGCCAGAATGGCTAGAGCTAGAGATCATATGGTCCTGAACCTTGACTACATTGTAGAGTTAACAGTGGAAAGTGAAGCAGCACGAGAAGAACGGAAGAAGCCAAACTACTAGAGGGGACTACACAGGCATGAGGTAATTCCTGCACCAGGTGCAGTGTGGTAGAGAGTTGGACGGAAAGACAGTAAATGAAATGATGGATCGTGTGATCACAAAGTGCAGAGAGACAGAGAAATTCGTACAAAAGGGCAAAAGAAACAATGGGATGACCAGAACGAGCGCTTGGTTCAGCCGAAGTGTAGAAAGGCCAAAGCTAGGTGCACTATAGCATGGAAAAGGTATAGAAGACAAAGAACCCAAGAAAATAAGATTAGCCAAAAGAGCCAGAAACGAATATGCATGGATATGGAGAGAAGCCCAGCGGCAATAAGAATGACAGCATCAGAAGCCAAATCTGACCCAAAGCTGTTGTACAGCCACATCAGGAGGAAAACAACAGTCGAGGACTAGGTAATCAGGCTGAGGAAACGAGGAGGGGAAATCACAAGAAATGAAGAAATTATCAAGAAATATGTCAGGAGCTCAACACAAGATTTAGGAAGATATTTTCAGTGGAGACAGAAAGGTTTCCATCGAGATGGCAGGATACACCAACAACACTTTACACAACTGATGAGGTGAAAAGATTGCTAAGCGAACTAAATACCGCAAAGGCAGTGAGACCGAACATCTCTACATGGGTCCTGAGAGAGGGACAAGACGCACTGTGCATGCCACTAACAACAATCTTCAACACATCTATCGTAATGGGGCAACTACCTGAGGTGTGGAAGACAGTTTTCAAGAAATGAGAAACAGACAGCGTTTAAACTACAAACCAGTGTCAATGATATGCATATTATGCACGATATCCATCGTGGTTTCAGGGAGGGAAAATCCTGTCACAAATCTACTTGAGTTTTAGAAGGTTTCAAAAGAAAGGAAACATAGAAGGGCGGGTAGACTGCATATTCTGGGACTGTAAGAATACTTTTGACACAATTCTGCACAAGAGATTAGTGCAAAAGCTAGAGCAGACAGGAATAACAGGAAAGGAACTACAATGGATCAAGAAATACCTGATGGGAAGGAAACTAGTGATGACACATGACAAGATGTCAGAGTGGGCGCATGTGAAGAGCGACGTTCCACAAGGGTCAGTCCTATGGCCAGTGCTGTTTCTGGTATATGTGAATGACATGACGGAAGGAATAGATTCAGAAGTGAAGTTAATGTGGAGAATTCAAGCGGACAAGGATCAGGTAGGACTACAAAAGGATCTGGACAGGTTCCAAGCCTGGTCCAACAATTGGCTCCAGGAGTTTAACCCCACCAAGTGCAAAGTCATGAAGATTGGGGAAGATCAAAGAAGACCGACCGCAGACAGAGTGTAGGCTAAGGACTAAAGACTGCAAACATCACTGAAGGAGAAAGATCTTGGGGTATAACACCGGGCACATCTCCTGAGGCGCACATCAACCAAATAACAGCTGCAGCATATGGGTGCGTGGCAAACCTGAGAATAGCATTTTGACACCTAAGTACGGAGTCATTCAAGACATTGTACACGGTGTACGTCAGGCCTATGTTGGAGTATGCAGCACCAGTATGGAACCCACACCTGGTCAAGCACGTTAAGAAATTAGAGAAAGTGCAAAGGTTTGCAACAAGACTAGTCCCGGAGATAAGGGGTTATGCCCTACGAGAAGAGGTTAAGGTAAATCAACCTGGCGACACTGGAGGACAGAAGGGATAGGGAGGACATACCATAAAATACTGAGAGGAACTGACAAGGTGGATAGTGACAATGTGGATAATCTGAGTCTTCAACTGGAAGTTGAAGACTTAGATAAGTCACAGGGATGTTAGAAAGTATTTTTTCAGTCAAAGAGTTGTCAGGAAGTGGAACAATGTGGAGAGTGATGTAGTCTACCTGGAGTCTACCTGGAGAGAATTCCAGGGGTCAACGCCCCCGCGGCCCGGTCCGTGACCAGGCCTCTTGTTGGACCAGAGCCTGATCAACCAGGCTGTTACTGCTGGCCGCACGCAGTCCAACGTACGAACCACAGCCCGGCTGATCAGGTACCGACTTGAGGTGCCTGTCCAGTGCCTGCTTGAAGACAGCCAGGGGCTTGTTGGTAATCCCCCTGATGTATGCTGGGAGGCAGTTGAACAATCTTGGGCCCCTCACACTTATTGTGTTGTCCCTCAACGTGCTAGTGGCACCCTGCTCTTCATTGGGGGAATGTTACATCGCCTGCCGAGTCTTTTGCTTTCGTAGGGAGTGATTTTTGTGTGCAAGTTTGTTACTAAGCCCTCGAGAATTTTCCATGTGTATATAATAATGTATCTCTCCCGCCTGCGTTCTAGAGAGTACAGGTTTAGGAACTTCAAGCGTTCCCAGTAGTTGAGGTGGTTTATCGCACTTATGCAGGAGGCAGGATCCATACAAAGCTTTAAGAAGAGGTACGATAAAGCTCTTGGAGTGCAGGGAGAGAGTGGACCTAGTAACGCCCAGCGAAGAGGGGCCAGGAGCTACAACTCGACCCCTGCAACCACAAATAGGTGAGTACGTACACGTGCACACAGCAAAAACCACTCTCACTCCTCCCAAACACACTAGTACAGCTAGACCCACTCCGACACACACACACACACACACACACACACAAACAAAAGAAGCAAACTTTCCACTATTTTTCACTTACTCCACTTTAAAAGTCTGATATTTTAGGCGGGGTGAGTGATGGCACTAGGGTGGAGCAGAGCAATGTGCATCACACTACAGGAGTCAGTAAACCGCAAGTGACCAGAGGACACACACACTCACCCTTCCATAAATTGGCTTAATGACCAACCCTGCTGAAGTGCTCCTCATCATTCAAGGAAATGGAGCAACCCTTCCCCCATCCTTGAATCAAACCTGAATACTTCCCCTTCCCCTTTCCCACATGGATTAATGCTTCCCCATTATTTCAAAAATAATTATGCCAACTTAGTGAATATATATTCCCGTAAGTGGTTAAGGGTGGTGGTGACAGCAACAACAATAATATTAGCAGTGGTAGCAGTGATATTTACAAAGATCTTTGGCCGTATAAGTTACTCACACTCTGAAGAGAAAATTATCTACAATACACACAATAAAAACAAAGATATATGTACTTAATAAAATGAAAGCAACGAACATTAATGAAGCACACAACACGAACATACCAAGTTAAGATAACCAACATCAGTTAAATTGTTAGTCAAAATACTCCTAAAAGTTCCTCGAGATCCCTACAGGCACGAGATCCCTACAGGACACAAACTGTGAAAAATGTGTTTGACAGTGAGCGGCACAACACAAGTTAGACAAAGGGAAACAGAAACACCTGCGAATAGGTGGCTGTGGGTCAGATCATCCTCAGTCGACAGAGTTTCATCTCGAAGTGATGATTTCTTAGAGGAGAACCGTACACTCACGTCCATGTTGCTAGTGTATAGAGCCCACCGGGCCCATCACTTTCCAAGGATATACCTGAGGGTATGGCCCATGGAGCCAGGGTGGACTCGCTACAGCAGCGATTGCCCAAGCATCCGCCTGTTCATTTCCCAAGACACCAACAGGGTGGAGAGGAAGTACACTGAGCCAGGGTTGACAGAGAACGCAAGCAATCAGAGCACACAGTGAACTGAAAACCTACTAAGTCAGCAAGATGGCTAAGAGGAATTAAGAAAAAACTAAAGAGGCTGTCAATGAAGACTTGTACTGGAGCTGAGCTGAGCTCACTGCCAACTGATAACACAGTGTTCACATTTATTATTGTATTAATATAAAGAGACTCTCCAGGTCAGAGAGTCAACACCAGAGTACCCGCCGACCTGCCAACACACCAGTCCCAGCCGACCTGCCAACACACTAGTCCCCGCCGACCTGCCAAGGCACCGGTCCCCCCGACCTGCCAAGAAACCGGTCTTATCAAGAGCAGAACGAAGTGTAAAAAAAAAATGGGTTATCCCTGACTTGACGGCCTCAACAGTTAAGACACGCAGACTCTTATAAGAGTGACATCATAGGCTAGCAACTTAACACTGCTCACATGCACACCATCTGAATGTCTCAGTGCATGGCAAGTTGCCATGCTCAGTTAGAACCTGGGTGGCAGACACACAGAACCTGGGTGGCAGACACACAGAACCTGGGTGGCAGACACACAGAACCTGGGTGGCAGACACACAGAACCTGGGTGGCAGACACACAGAACCTGGGTGGCTGACACACAGAACCTGGGTGGCAGACACACAGAACCTGGGTGGCAGACACACAGAACCTGGGTGGCAGACACACAGAACCTGGGTGGCTGATACACAGAACCTGGGTGGCTGACACACAGAACCTGGGTGGCTGACACAGAACCTGGAGTGGCAGACACACAGAACCTGGGTGGCAGACACACAGACCTGGGTGGCAGACACACAGAACCTGGGTGCAGACACACAGAACCTGGGTGGCTGACACAGAACCTGGGTGGCAGACACACAGAACCTGGGTGGCAGACACACAGAACCTGGGTGGCAGACACACAGAACCTGGGTGACTAGACACACAGAACCTGGTGGCTGACACACAGAACCATGAGGTGGCAGAACACAGAACCTGGGTGGCTGACACACAGAGCCTGGGTAGAGCAGACACACAGAACCTGGGTGGCTAGACACACAGAACCTGTGGCAGACACACAGAACCTGGGTGGCATGCACACAGAACCTGGGTGGCAGACACACAGAACCTGGGTGGCAGACACACAGAACCTGGGTGGCAGACACACAGAACCTGGGTGGCAGACACACAGAACCTGGGTGGCGACACACAGAACCTGGGTGGCAGACACACAGAACCTGGGTGGCAGACACACAGAACCTGGGTGGCTGACACACAGAACCTGGGTGGCAGACACACAGAACCTGGGTGGCAGACACACAGAACCTGGGTGGCTGACACACAGAACCTGGGTGGCAGACACACAGAACCTGGGTGGCAGACACACAGAACCTGGGTGGCAGACACACAGAACCTGGGTGGCAGACACACAGAACCTGGGTGGCAGACACACAGAACCTGGGTGGCAGACACACAGAACCTGGGTGGCAGACACACAGAACCTGGGTGGCAGACACACAGAACCTGGGTGGCAGACACACAGAACCTGGGTGGCAGACACACAGAACCTGGGTGGCGACACACAGAACCTGGGTGGCTGACACACAGAACCTGGGTGGCTGACCACAGAACCTGGGTGAGCAGACACACAGAACCTGGGTGGCAGACACACAGAACCTGGGTGGCGACACACAGAACCTGGGTGGCAGACACACAGAACCTGGGTGGCAGAACACAGAACCTGGGTGGCGACACACAGAACCTGGGTGGCAGACACACAGAACCTGGGTGGCAGACACACAGAACCTGGTGGCAGACACACAGAACCTGGGTGGCAGACACACAGAACCTGGGTGGCAGACACACAGAACCTGGGTGGCAGACACACAGAACCTGGGTGGCAGACACACAGAACCTGGGTGGCTGACACACAGAACCTGGGTGGCAGACACACAGAACCTGGGTGGCTGACACACAGAACCTGGGTGGCAGACACACAGAACCTGGTGGCGACACAGAACCTGGGTGGCAGACCACAGAACCTGGGTGGCAGACACACAGAACCTGGGTGGCAGACACACAGAACCTGGGTGCAGACACACAGAACCTGGGTGGCAGACACACAGAACCTGGGTGGCAGCACACAGAACCTGGGTGGCAGACACACAGAACCTGGGTGGCAGACACACAGAACCTGGGTGGCAGACACACAGAACCTGGGTGGCAGACACACAGAACCTGGGTGGCAGACACACAGAACCTGGGTGGCGACACACAGAACCTGGGTGGCAGACACACAGAACCTGGGTGGCAGACACACAGAACCTGGGTGGCAGACACACAGAACCTGGGTGGCAGACACACAGAACCTGGGTGGCAGACACACAGAACCTGGGTGGCAGACACACAGAACCTGGGTGGCAGACACACAGAACCTGGGTGGCAGACACACAGAACCTGGGTGGCAGACACACAGAACCTGGGTGGCAGACACACAGAACCTGGGTGGCAGACACACAGAACCTGGGTGGCAGACACACAGAACCTGGGTGGCAGACACACAGAACCTGGGTGGCAGCACACAGAACCTGGTGGCAGACACACAGAACCTGGGTGGCAGACACACAGAACCTGGGTGCAGACACACAGAACCTGGGTGGCAGACACACAGAACCTGGGTGGCGACACACAGAACCTGGGTGGCAGACACAGAACCTGGGTGGCAGACACACAGAACCTGGGTGGCTGACACACAGAACCTGGGTGGCTGACACACAGAACCTGGGTGGCTGACACACAGAACCTGGGTGGCAGACACACAGAACCTGGGTGGCAGACACACAGAACCTGGGTGGCTGACACACAGAACCTGGGTGGCTGACACACAGAACCTGGGTGCAGACACACAGAACCTGGGTGGCAGACACACAGAACCTGGGTGGCAGACACACAGAACCTGGGTGGCGACACACAGAACCTGGGTGGCTGACACACAGAACCTGGGTGGCAGACACACAGAACCTGGGTGGCAGACACACAGAACCTGGGTGGCTGACACACAGAACCTGGGTGGCAGACACACAGAACCTGGGTGGCTGACACACAGAACCTGGGTGGCTGACACACAGAACCTGGGTGGCTGACACACAGAACCTGGGTGGCTGACACACAGAACCTGGGTGGCTGACACACAGAACCTGGGTGGCTGACACACAGAACCTGGGACTGCGATGTGCTCAACCATCCTCACCTTCCATGTAATAAACACACACATATAACCTAACCTTTATATAAAGGGAAGGGGGATAAAAGAGATTGTAAAAATTATAGGGGAATAAGTTTACTGAGTATACCAGGTAAAGTGTATGGCAGGGTTATTATTGAAAGAATTAGAGGTAAGACAGAGAGTAGGATTGCAGATGAGCAAGGAGGCTTTAGAGTGGGTAGGGGATGTGTAGATCAAGTGTTTACAGTGAAGCATATATGTGAACAGTATTTAGATAAAGGTAGAGAAGTTTTTATTGCATTTATGGATTTAGAAAAGGCATATGATAGAGTGGATAGGGAGCAATGTGGCAAATGTTGCAAGTGTATGGAATAGGTAGTAAGTTATTGAAGGCTGTAAAGAGTTTTTATGAGGATAGTGAGGCTCAGGTTAGGGTGTGTAGGAGAGAGGGAGATTACTTCCCGGTAAAAGTAGGTCTTAGACAGGGATGTGTAATGTCACCATGGTTGTTTAATATATTTATAGATGGGGTTGTAAAAGAAGTAAATGCTAGGGTGTTGGGGAGAGGGGTGGGATTAAATTATGGAGAATTAAATGCAAAATGGGAGTTGACACAGTTACTTTTGCTGATGATACTGTGCTTATGGGAGATTCTAAAGAAAAGTTGCAAAGGTTAGTGGACGAGTTTGGGAGAGTGTGTAAAGGTAGAAAGTTAAAAGTGAACATAGATAAGAGTAAGGTGATGAGGGTATCAAACGATTTAAATAAAGAAAAATTGGATATCACATTGGAGAGAGGGATTATGGAAGAAGTAAATGTTTTCAGATATTTGGGAGTTGATGTGTCAGCGGATGGGTTTATGAAGGATGAGGTTAACCATAGAATTGATGAAGGAAAAAAGGTGAGTGGTGCATTGAGGTATCTGTGGAGACAAAAAACGTTATCCATGGAGGCAAAGAAGGGAATGTACGAAAGTATAGTGGTACCAACACTCTTATATGGGTGTGAAGCATGGGTTGCAAATGCTGCAGCGAGGAGGAGGCTGGAGGCAGTGGAGATGTCCTGTCTAAGGGCAATGTGTGGTGTAAATATTATGCAGAAAATTCGGAATGTGGAAATTAGGAGAAGGTGTGGAGTTACTAAAAGTATTTGTCAGAGGGCTGAAGAGGGTTGTTGAGGTGGTTTGGTCATTTAGAGAGAATGGATCAAAGTAGAATGACTTGGAGAGCGTATAAATCTGTAGGGAAGGAAGGGGGTAGAGTCGTCCTAGAAAAGGTTGGAGGGAAGGGGTAAAGGAGGTTTTGTGGGCGAGGGGCTTGGACTTCCAGCAAGCATGTGTGAGCGTGTTAGATAGGAGTGAATGGAGACGAATGGTTTTTGGGACATGACGATCTGTTGGAGTGTGAGCAGGATAACATTGTGTGAAGGGATTCAGGAAACCAGTTAATTGATTTAGTTGGACTTGAGTCCTGGAAATGGGAAGTACAATGCCTGCACTTTAAAGGAGGGGTCTGAGATAGTGACAGCTGGGAGGGACTTTTCTCAGCTGTCGTATCTGAGCTCCTCTGCAAAGACAGTGATTATGTATGAGTGTGGTGAAAGTGTTGAATGATGATGAAAGTTTTTTCTTTTTGGGGATTTTCTTTCTTTTTGGGTCACCCTGCCTCGGTGGGAGACGGCCGACTTGTTGAAAAAAAAAAAAAAAAAATATATAACCTAACATGACCAGTGCAACAAGAACCCCGCCACCTCTTGTTCTTACCCATTTGTGGTTGCAGGGGTCGATTCACAGCTCCTGACCCCAGCTCTTCGCTGATCCCTACCAGGTCCACTCTCTCCATGAGCTTTATCGTACCTCTTCTTAGAGATATGTATGGATCCTGCCTCCACTACATCACTCTCTAGATTGCTCCACTTCCTGGCAACTCTATGACTGAAGAAATATTCCTAACATCCCTGTGACTCATCTGATTTTTCAATTTCCAGCTCTGACCCCTTATTGATGTGTCCCATCTCTAACATGCTGTCCCTATCCACCTTGTCAATTCCTCTCACTATTTCATGTCGTTATCATGTCCCCTCTATCCCTCCTGTCCTCCAGTGTTGTCACTTGGTTTTGGTCTCCCTGCACCTTAGGGTGAACCACGGGCTCATCCTGGCTTTTTCGTTATTCCCGTTACCCTTGGGTACGAACCTCTCCTCAGCTTCCTTGCATATTGTTGTCATATATTCCATCATCTCGTTTACTGATTCCCTGCCAGCTCTGTCCCATTGAACTCCGTGCAGGAAGTTCTTCATGCCTACGAAGTCCTCTTTCTTGTAGTTTGGCCTCATTCGTCCGGCCCTTCCTGCAACCCCCTGCACTTTAAACTCTACTATGTATTCGAAACTCAGAACCACATGATCACTGGCCCCAAGGGGTCTTTCATACGTGATGTCTTCAATATCTGCACTACTCAAGGTGAATACTAGGTCCTCTCCTTTCTCTCTGGTAGTGTCCCTTACGTGTTGGTACATGAGGCTTTCCAGTACCACCTCCATCATATTAGCCCTCTACGTTTCTTGGCCCCCATGTGGCTCTAAGTTCTCCCAAGGGCTCGCATGAGCCCTTTTGGCCACTTCGGCCAGTGTGTCAACCATTGCTCTATTACTCTCATCATACTCTTGCCTTGGTCTCCTGCTGTTCTGTGGTGGGTTATACATCACTGCAATTACCATCTTGGGACCTGCAGACTGAAGCGTTCTTACTATGTAATTCCTTGCTTCTCCTCTGTCTTCTCTCTCCAGCTCATCAAAATCCCATTGGTTTTCGGTCAGGAGTGCCACTCCAACACCCCCTCTGTTTCCTCTGTCTTTCCTCAGGATCTGATACCCCGTTGGAAAGATGGCATCTGTTATCATTCCTGTGAGCTTTGTTTCAGCAAGGGCTATGATGTCCGGTGATGCCTTTGACTCTTTCGTGCCATTCCTCCCACTTATTCATTATTCCAACACTGTGTTTTGAGGGGTCTGTGAGGGTGGGGACCTGGCAGTGTGCTGCGGGATTATACAGCTTAGTGTGGGGTGCGGGCTGTAAGTGTGGATTGTGGTCTGTGTTGGGATAGCTTGTTTGGTTGTGGGGTTCAGGGGATGGTTGTGTGTGTGCTTGTTCTTGTTACTCTGCCCTGCCCTGGTTGTCCGCTGCTGATTCTGTCCTTCTCTCTCTTCCTAACTCCTTTTGCTTTTGTGTCCACTCCCCCAGCTGCTGTCATTCTGTTTTTGTTCTGTCTCAGTCTAGGAACACCCTCTTGTATGCTGACGATTCCTTCAGCCTTGGTTTCTCTTGCAGGGCGCTGTTTCTGTCTTGAAAATCAGCTTGACTAGCCGTTTTCTCCTCTTCAAGTACCCCCCTATTCTCTGAAAATTTACTATCTCAGACATCTTCTCTTCGCCTATTTCTTTGATGTTGTCAACCTCCTGTCTTTCCTCCTGCCGTCTTTCATTGTGTGTCCTTAACTCGCTCTCCTGAAGCCCGTGAATAAACACTGACTTCTCTCTCTCCTCCTCCCATTGCCTTTACCTCTGTGTCTCTGGTTCCCATTTGACCATGGCCAATTTCTCCCTAATGTTTTCCTGTAGCTCTTGGTGGCATGGTCATGCCTCTGCATGTGACCTATCCCCCTCTCTACATTCACCCCCCCCACCACCACCACCCCTGCTCTCAGCTTCTCTCCCCCTTCATTCCTCGGCCCTGCTTTGTGGGCTGATAGGGCCTTAACTTGAGTTATGTTTCCTTCCTTCCTGTTGGGCTCCTCATTCAGTAGGGGTGTACCAGCTTCAGATGCTATGTCTCCTCTGGTCCATACCCCTGTAACTAGCTTCAGCCTATTTACCTCATATTCTAGAGCCCTTATCCTGGCTACTGCTGCTTCGACTTGTGACTCCCATTTCTTCTCCTCCAACCTCTTTTCCAATTTCACAGAAAGCTCTGCCACCATCCTTTTCTCCATTTTTGCAGAAAACTCACCTAGTTTGCTCTCCCACTCTTGTTCCATCTTTTTGAATTGCTCTTCCTTTGATATACCTTTGAAGAGTTTCGAGAGTATCTACTCTCTGAGCCCGGCCATGGGCCAGGCTCGTCTGGTGCTTGCCTGGTCAACCAGGCTGTTGCTGTTGGAGGCCTGCTGCCCCATATATCCATCACAGCCTGGTTGATCTGGCACCCGATGAAGATACTTGTCCAGTTTCCTCTTGAAGGCTTCTACACTGGTTCCAGCCGTGTTTCGGATATCTTCTGGTAAGATGTTGAATAGTCTGGGACCCCGGATGTTAATACAGTGCTCCTGTATTGTCCCCACCGCACCCCTGCTTCCATCCATTCTTCCTTACCAGAGCCATTCTTTTCTGATCCCCTGGGCCTTCGAGTTCCCCTCTGAGCCATTTTTTTTAGTTGTGCATGTGTGGGGGGGGAATGGAGGGTTGTAAGGGGGAGAGAGGGACAGGGAGTGATGGAGGGGTGGAGAGTGGGAAGGGGGCTAGAGGGAAAAGGGGTGGAAAGGAGGAATGAAAAGAGGGGAATGGGGACACTGGGAGGGAGGGAGAGGAAGTGAAAAGGGAGAGGGGAAAGAGCGAGAGAAGGGAGAGGGAGAGAGATATGTGTGTGGGGGGGGAGTGGAGGGTTGTAAAGGGGAGAGGGGGACAGGGAGAGTGATGGAGGGGTGGAGAAAGCGTGGGAAGGGGGCTAGAGGCAAAAGTGGTGGAAGGGAGGAAGGAAAAGAGAGGGGAATGGGGGGAGGAAGGGAGAGGAAGAGAAAAGGGAGACAGGAAAGAGCGAGAGAAGGGAGAGGGAGAGAGATGAAGAGAAAGATGGAGAGATGTGTGTGTGTGTATGAGTGTGTGTGTCTGTGTGTATGAGTGTGTGTATGAGTGTGTGTATGAGTGTGTGTGTGTCTGTGTGTGTGTCTGTGTGTGTGTGTCTGTGTGTGTGTGTGTGTGTGTGTCTGTGTGTGTGTGTCTGTGTGTGTCTGTGTGTGTGTATCTGTGTGTGTGTGTGTGTACTCACCTAGTTGTGGTTGCAGGGGTCGAGTCATAGCTCCTGGCCCCGTGTGTGTGTGTGTGTGTGCATCTGTGTGTGCATCTGTGTGTGTGTGTGTGTGTTTGTGTGTGTGTGTGTTTGTGTGTGTGGGGGGGTTTGGGTTGTGAGGGTACGGGGTTGTGAGGGTACGGGTTGTGAGGGTACGGGTGTGAGGGTATGGGTTGTGAGGGTATGGGTTGTGAGGGTACGGGTGTGAGGGTACGGGTTGTGAGGGTACGGGTGTGAGGGTATGGGTGTAAGGGTACGGAAATTTTCCTCATGATAAATGTATATTCTGCATGAAGCTAAATACTCTACTCTCAAGCAAGTGATGTCTTCAGGAAGATTCATTTAAGAGATCAGTACCAAAAGCTGAAGAGAATTTTGCCTGGTGCTCTAAACTGAGGTTTAACTTTGATTGAAGCTGTTTGGGTTGTGAGGGTACGGGTTGTGAGGGTATGGGTTGTGAGGGTACGGGTTGTGAGGGTACGGGTGTGAGGGTACGGGTTGTGAGGGTACAGGTACGGGTGTGAGGGTACGGTTGTGAGGGTACGGTTGTGAGGGTACGGGTTGTGAGGGTACAGGTGTGAGGGTACGGGTTGTGAGGGTACGGGTGAGGGTACGGGGTTGTGAGAGGATGGGTTGTGAGGGTACGGTGTGAGGGTATAGGTTGTGAGGGTACGGGTGTGAGGGCATAGGTTGTGAGGTACAGGTGTGAGGGTACAGGTTGTGAGGGTACGGGTGTGAGGGTACGGGTTGTGAGGGCACAGGTACGGTGTGAGGGTACAGGTGTGAGGGTACGGGTTGTGAGGGTACAGGTGTGAGGGTACGGGTTGTGAGGGTACGGGGTTGTGAGGGTACGGGTTGTGAGGGTACGGGGTTGTGAGGGTACGGGGTTGTGAGGGTACGGGGTTGTGAGGGTACGGGTGTGAGGGTATGGGTTGTGAGGGTACGGGTTGTGAGGGTATGGGTTGTGAGGGTACGGGTTGTGAGGGTACAGGTGTGAGGGGTATGGGTTGTGAGGGTACAGGTGTGAGGGTACGGGTTGTGAGGGTACGGTTGTGAGGGTATGGGTTGTGAGGGTATGGGTTGTGAGGGTACGGTTGTGAGGGTACGGTTGTGAGGGACGGGTTGTGTGGGTACGGGTTGTGAGGGTACGGGTTGTGAGGGTATGGGTTGTGAGGGTACGGGTTGTGAGGGTATGGGTTGTGAGGGTACGGGTTGTGAGGGTATGGGTTGTGAGGGTATGGGTTGTGAGGGTACAGGTGTGGGGGTACGGGTGTGAGGGTATGGGTTGTGAGGGTATGGGTTGTGAGGGTATGGGTTGTGAGGGTATGGGTTGTGAGGGTATGGGTTGTGAGGGTATGGGTGTGAGGGACGGTTGTGAGGGTACGGTTGTGAGGGTATGGGTTGTGAGGGTACAGGTGTGAGGGTACAGGTGTGAGGGACAGGTTGTGAGGGTACGGGTTGTGAGGGTATGGGTTGTGAGGGTACGGGTGTGAGGGACGGGTTGTGAGGGTACGGTTGTGAGGGTATGGGTTGTGAGGGTATGGGTTGTGAGGGTATGGGTTGTGAGGGTACAGGTGTGAGGTACAGGGTGTGAGGGTACAGGTTGTGAGGTACGGGTTGTGAGGTACGGTTGTGAGGGTATGGTTGTGAGGGCACAGGTGTGAGGGTACAGGTGTGAGGGTACGGGTTGTGAGGTACAGGTGTGAGGTACAGGGTTGTGAGGGTACAGGTTGTGAGGGACGGGTGTGAGGGTACGGTTGTGAGGGTACGGGTGGATGTAAGGGTATGGGTTGTGAGAGTACGGTTGTGAGGGTACAGGTGTGAGGGTACGGTTTTGAGGTACAGGTGTGAGGGCACAGGTTGTGAGGTACAGGTTTGACAGTAGGGTGTGAGGCACGGGTTATGAGGCGATTGTGAGGGTACGGATTGTGAGGACGGTTGTGAGGTACGGGTTGTGAGGGTACGGGTTGTGAGGGTATGGGGTTGTGAGGGTACGGGTTGTGGGGGTACGGGTTGTGAGGGTACAGGGTTGTGAGGTACGGGTTGTGAGGTACGGTTGAGTACGGTGTGAGGGTACGTGTGAGGTACGGGTGTGAGGGTGTGGGGTTGTGAGGGTACAGGGTTGTGAGGTACAGGGTTGTGAGGTACAGGGTTGTGAGGTACAGGGTTGTGAGGTACAGGGTTGTGAGGGTACAGGGTTGTGAGGGACGGGTTGTGAGGGTACGGGTTGTGAGGGTACGGGTTGTGAGGGTACGGGGTTGTGAGGGTACGGGGTTGTGAGGGCACAGGTGTGAGGGCACGGGTGTGAGGGCACGGGGTTGTGAGGGTACGGGGTTGTGAGGGCACGGGTGAGGGCACGGGTGTGAGGGCACGGGTGTGAGGGTACGGGGTTGTGAGGGCACAGGTGTGAGGGCACGGGTTGTGAGGGCACGGGTTGTGAGGGTATGGGTTGTGAGGGTATGGTGTGAGGGTATGGGTTGTGAGGGCACAGGTGTGAGGGCACGGTTGTGAGGCACGGGTTGTGAGGTACGGGGTTGTGAGGGCACGGGTGTGAGGGCACGGGTGTGAGGGCACGGTGTGAGGCACGGGTGTGAGGGTACAGGTGTGAGGGACAGGGTTGTGAGGGCACGGTGTGAGGGCACAGGTGTGAGGGCACAGGTGTGAGGTACGGGGTTGTGAGGGCACAGGTGTTGAGGGCACGGTGTGAGGGCACAGGTGTGAGGGCACAGGTGTGAGGTACGGGTTGTGAGGACAGGGTTGTGAGGGCACGGTGTGAGGGCACGTGTGGGGCACGTGTGAGGGCACGGGTGTGAGGGCACGGGTGTGAGGGCACGGGTGTGAGGGCACGGGTGTGAGGGCACGGGTGTGAGGGCACGGGTGTGAGGGCACGGGTGTGAGGGCACGGGTGTGAGGGCACGGGGTTGTGAGGGTACGGGGTTGTGAGGGCACGGGTGAGGGCACGGGTGTGAGGGCACGGGTGAGGGCACGGGTGTGAGGGCACGGGTGTGAGGGCACGGGTGAGGGCACGGGTGTGAGGGCACGGGTGTGAGGGACATGCTGCAACAAGAGTTATGCACCAGGGTATGCTTACCCTTGTAACCACCGTAGTGATGTGTCTGCATAATCCTGCTCTTACTGCCCCTTGCTTGCTTGCTTGCTTGCTTGCTTGCTTGCTTGCTCGCTTGCCTAGAAGTCCTCCTTGATTTCTTAATTCTTGTTTTTTTTTACTTGCTTGTTTTTCTTTGCTTTATGGCTTGACTTCTTGATAGTGTGTCTGCATGTTTATTACCTCAGTTACACGTGTGCTTACCTGTGCTTGATGCTGCCTCGTGTGTGCTTGATGCTGCCTCACCTGTGCTTGATGCTGCCTCGTGTGTGCTTGATGCTGCCTCATGTGTGCTTGATGCTGCCTCACGTGTGCTTGATGCTGCCTCGTGTGTGCTTGATGCTGCCTCCTGTGCTTGATGCTGCCTCACCTGTGCTTGATGCTGCCTCGTGTGTGCTTGATGCTGCCTCGTGTGTGCTTGATGCTGCCTCACGTGTGCTTGATGCTGCCTCGTGTGTGCTTGATGCTGCCTCGTGTGTGCTTGATGCTGCCTCATGTGTGCTTGATGCTGCCTCATGTGTGCTTGATGCTGCCTCACCTGTGCTTGATGCTGCCTCTGTGTGCTTGATGCTGCCTCGTGTGTGCTTGATGCTGCCTCACCTGTGCTTGATGCTGCCTCGTGTGCTTGATGCTGCCTCACCTGTGCTTGATGCTGCCTCGTGTGTGCTTGATGCTGCCTCGTGTGTGCTTGATGCTGCCTCGTGTGTGCTTGATGCTGCCTCGTGTGTGCTTGATGCTGCCTCGTGTGTGCTTGATGCTGCCTCGTGTGTGCTTGATGCTGCCTCGTGTGTGCTTGATGCTGCCTCGTGTGTGCTTGATGCTGCCTCACGTGTGCTTGATGCTGCCTCTGTGTGCTTGATGCTGCCTCTGTGTGCTTGATGCTGCCTCGTGTGCTTGATGCTGCCTCGTGTGTGCTTGATGCTGCTCATGTGTGCTTGATGCTGCCTCATGTGTGCTTGATGCTGCCTCATGTGTGCTTGATGCTGCCTCATGTGTGCTTGATGCTGCCTCATGTGTGCTTGATGCTGCCTCATGTGTGCTTGATGCTGCCTCATGTGTGCTTGATGCTGCCTCATGTGTGCTTGATGCTGCCTCATGTGTGCTTGATGCTGCCTCATGTGCTTGATGCTGCCTCATGTGTGCTTGATGCTGCCTCATGTGTGCTTGATGCTGCCTCGTGTGTGCTTGATGCTGCCTCATGTGTGCTTGATGCTGCCTCATGTGTGCTTGATGCTGCCTCGTGTGTGCTTGATGCTGCCTCGTGTGTGCTTGATGCTGCCTCATGTGTGCTTGATGCTGCCTCATGTGTGCTTGATGCTGCCTATGTGTGCTTGATGCTGCCTCGTGTGCTTGATGCGCCTCATGGCTTGATGCTGCATCATGCTGATGCGCCTCATGTGCTTGATGCTGCCATATGCTGCCTGTGTGATGGCCTCGTGCTGATGCTGCCTTGTGTCTTGATGCTGCCTCATGTGTGCTGATGCTGCCTCATGTGTCTTATGCTGCCTCAGTGTGCTTGATGCGCCTCATGTGCTTGATGCTGCCTATGTGTAAGCTTTGCTCATGTGCTGATGTGCCTCGATGTGTGTGATGCTGAATGTGTGCTTGAGCATCATGTTGTGAACACCTACAGGCTATGAGCGAACTCATGGTGCTTCGATGCCGCCCTCGCATGCTGCCCATGGTGCTTGAGCTGCCACACGTGAAGCTTGGCTGCCTCATGGCATGTCCCATGACACATGGCCCATGTTCTTTTCCTGTGTAGATACGCTCTTTACGCCTCATTTTATTGCCTGGTGAGGCACATGTGTGCTTGATGCGCCTCTGCGATGCTGATGCTGCCTCTGTGCTTGATGCTGCCTCATGTGTGCTTGATGTCCCGATTGTGCTGCGAAGGCTCAGCGAGCATTAGGAACTGATTCTGAACACATACGCATGAAGAACTATACTCCAGAAATGCCGGACCATTCCTGTGAGTGCCTGAGCTGCCACAGAACATTGGTGACCTGAAGACGACAAACATGCCAATCGTGCTCCGAGTGCTACCGTCATTTATATTAGATGACAGTGCAACAGTGTGTTGTGCTGATAATAGACTGAATCTGGCATCCAGTTGAGACAACAACTAACGGAAGATGACCGAAATGTAAGTGCATCTATGCTGCCCCACTCCAAAACAAAACAATGGAATCAGCATAAGCCTGCAACGTCTGGATAGCTTCTACATAGCTGTTCGCTGCACACATGGGTCATTAATCCGAGGACACTATTACGCCGACGACACTATTACGCCGAGGACACTATTACGCCGAGGACACTATTACGCCGAGGACACTATTACGCCGAGGACACTATTACGCTGTAGGCTTGACGCCAGGACACTATTGCCGAGGATCATTACCCGAGGCTATTACGCCGGCACTATTACGCCGGGCTTCGCTGCACTATTCGCCGAGGAACTTTACGCGAGGCACTCATGGAGTGACACTATTAGCCGGCATTTCGCTTAGAAAGTGAACTAGCAGATAATATTGTGTTGATCCTAACCTAGTGGATTGCCCATCTGTGACGTTGTCCTTCAGCTGCTGCCTTTTTCCTGATGATTGAATGTGCCTCTGGGTTCTTTATTAGAGCATGCCATCATGTTTATCTTGGAAGCGCCTCAAGTAAGTCGAGTCCCAGCTTCGAGACTGTATCAAGCGTGATGTAATCAGCTGCCTTCAGTTTAGTATAATATTTTTTACTAGCATGTGGAAGAGGTATTAACTGCTTGTCAGACACAGCAATATCACAGAATCTTCTTACAGAGGACGTCTCCACACCCCACTTGCTAACTCCGCTCCAACTCACATGATCTACTTCCACTGGTGGCTTCCACCCACCAGAGATAAGGGCTTCACCAGCTGCACCTCCTCTGACTCCAGAATATAAGTGCTTATTCTCCTCCATGTGCTTCAGACTCAAGACTACGGTGCTCAACACCTACTCTCGCAGGCTGAGGGACTCATTACCTCACCTTCTACTGTCTTTTACATACAGTCTTCTGTTTATATCAAACCATACCACGAGTGGGGTTCGAACCCGCGGTCAGAGTGTCTCAAAACTCCAGACCGTTTGTTTGCAATCGTGTCATTACGATCACGTGAGTGCTGTTTATGTCCTTTTACTGTATTGATAAAGCCAGTGAAATAACGAAACGTCTACAAAATAAAGATACCCAGATGATATACATGTGAAATTCTTCAACTTTCAGTAGTGTATACAACTGATGTATTACCTCTGCTCTGGCTACACTATACAGTAGTGTATACCACTGATGTATTACCTCTGCTCTGGCTACACTATACAGTAGTGTATACCACTGATGTATTACCTCTGCTCTAGCTACACTATACAATATTGTATACCACTGATGTATTACCTCTGCTCTGGCTACACTATACAGTAGTGTATACCACTGATGTATTACCTCTGCTCTGGCTACACTATACAATATTGTATACAACTGATGTATTACCTCTGCTCTGGCTACACTATACAATATTGTATACCACTGATGTATTACCTCTGCTCTGGCTACACTATACAATATTGTATACCCCTGATGTATTACCTCTGCTCTGGCTACACTATACAATATTGTATACCACTGATGTATTACCTCTGCTCTGGCTACACTATACAATATTGTATACCACTGATGTATTACCTCTGCTCTGGCTACACTATACAATATTGTATACCACTGATGTATTACCTCTGCTCTGGCTACACTATAAAATATTGTATACCACTGATGTATTACCTCTGCTCTGGCTACACTATAAAATATTGTATACCACTGATGTATTACCTCTGCTCTGGCTACACTATACAATATTGTATACCACTGATGTATTACCTCTGCTCTGGCTACACTATACAATATTGTATACCACTGATGTATTACCTCTGCTCTGGCTACACTATACAATATTGTATACCACTGATGTATTACCTCTGCTCTGGCTACACTATACAATATTGTATACCACTGATGTATTACCTCTGCTCTGGCTACACTATACAATATTGTATACCACTGATGTATTACCTCTGCTCTGGCTACACTATACAATATTGTATACCACTGATGTATTACCTCTGCTCTGGCTACACTATACAGTATTGTATACCACTGATGTATTACCTCTGCTCTGGCTACACTATACAGTATTGTATACCACTGATGTATTACCTCTGCTCTGGCTACACTATACAGTATTGTATACCACTGATGTATTACCTCTGCTCTGGCTACACTATACAGTATTGTATACCACTGATGTATTACCTCTGCTCTGGCTACACTATACAATATTGTATACCACTGATGTATTACCTCTGCTCTGGCTACACTATACAATATTGTATACCACTGATGTATTACCTCTGCTCTGGCTACACTATACAATATTGTATACCACTGATGTATTACCTCTGCTCTGGCTACACTATACAATATTGTATACCACTGATGTATTACCTCTGCTCTGGCATTTACAATATTGTATACCACTGATGTATTAACTCTGCTCTGGCTACACTATACAGTATTGTATACCACTGAAGTATTACCTCTGCTCTGTCTACACTATAGTATTGTATACCACTGATGTATTACCTCTGCTCTGGCTACACTATACAGTATTGTATACCACTGATGTATTACCTCTGCTCTGGCTACACTACACAATATTGTATACCACTGATGTATTACCTCTGCTCTGGCTACACTATACAGTAGTGTATACCACTGATGTATTACCTCTGCTCTGGCTACACTATACAGTATTGTATACCACTGAAGTTATTACCTCTGCTCTGGCTACACTATACAATATTGTATACCACTGATGTATTACCTCTGCTCTGGCTACACTATACAGTATTGTATACCATTGATGTGTTACCTCTGCTCTGGCTACACTATACAGTAGTGTATACCACTGATGTATTACCTCTGCTCTGGCTACACTATACAATATTGTATACCAGAGATGTATTACCTCTGCTCTGGCTACACTATACAGTATTGTATACCACAAATGTATTACCTCTGCTCTGGCTACACTATACAGTATTGTATACCACTGAAGTATTACCTCTGCTCTGGCTACACTATACAGTATTGTATACAACTGATGTATTACCTCTGCTCTGGCTACACTATACAATATTGTATACCACTGATGTATTACCTCTGCTCTGGCTACACTATACAATATTGTATACCACTGATGTATTACCTCTGCTCTGGCTACACTATACAGTAGTGTATACCACTGATGTATTACCTCTGCTCTGGCTACACTATACAGTATTGTATACCACTGAAGTATTACCTCTGCTCTGGCTACACTATACAATATTGTATACCACTGATGTATTACCTCTGCTCTGGCTACACTATACAATATTGTATACCACTGATGTATTACCTCTGCTCTGGCTACACTATACAATATAGTATACCACTGATGTATTACCTCTGCTCTGGCTACACTATACTGTAGTGTATACCACTGATGTATTACCTCTGCTCTGGCTACACTATACAGTAGGGTATACCACTGATGTATTACCTCTGCTCTGGCTACACTATACAGTAGGGTATACCACTGAAGTATTACATCTGCTCTGGCTACACTATACAATATTGTATACCACTGATGTATTACATCTGCTCTGGCTACACTATACAATATTGTATACCACTGATGTGTTACCTCTGCTCTGGCTACACTATACAATATAATTTTATCCATCCTTATGTCTCCACTTTAAGTAAATCAAGACTAAGAGACTCAACCCTACTAAGGTTAAGAGACCGAACACATTTTACCAGAGCTAAGGGATTTAACCCTTTCTATCCAGGCTAAAAAACCGAACACTAAAATTACCTGTCCAATTCGTGTCTCCAGTATGAAAATCACCTTTGTATTAGAAAAAAGCCTGCTGCGCAGGCGAGACCTCTCGTCAATAATAATACCCAAGTGTCACACATATATCTCATTCATCAACATGTCGATATTGTATACCATTAATAGTATTTTATTACATGGAAAAGCCACTAGGTATGCAATGCATTTCGAAAAATTATAAGAGAAGAAGTAAACTAGAGAGAGAGGCTCCCTCTACAGGAGAGGGCGAAAAATCACCAAGCTTCTCAAGGGGGCTAGATTATCTGCTAGATTATCTGCAATATGGAAGGAAGCACTGACCAGGGAAGTGGAAAATATTGATTCATACAGGATCCTGGAAGAGACAGGAAGAATATTTATTTTCATATGTCAAACAGCACATCTAGTATCGGGACCTTGGTCAGACATGATGGCCCTTACAAAGATAACAACAAAGAAATGACTGACATACTTAAGTCTCAGTACGACTCGGTATTTAGCAAGACATTAATCACTCTAAAGATCGATCAACAATCCAAATGAAATTTTCATGAATGATCCTCAAAACCTTGTCAATGTACTCCAAATTTCTGGCATAACCCTAACTCCACCAGACTTTGAAAAAACCACTGACAACATGGCCATGCACTCAGCCCCAGGCCTAGACTCGCACTCAGCCCCAGGCCTAGACTCGCACTCAGCCCCAGGCCTAGACTCGCACTCAGCCCCAGGCCTAGACTCGCACTCAGCCCCAGGCCTAGACTCGCACTCAGCCCCAGGCCTAGACTCGCACTCAGCCCCAGGCCTAGACTCGCACTCAGCCCCAGGCCTAGACTCGCGGAACTGCAAGAAACCCATTTCGCGTGTCTTAAGTATGCTATGGAGAGGGAGCATGGACACGGGTATAATCCCACAGTCGCTAAAAACAACGGATATCGCCCTACTCCATAAAAGTGGCAGCAAAGCAATAGCAAAGATCTACAGACCAATAGCTCTAACGTCCCACACATAAATCTTTGAAAGAGTTCTAAGTATGATCGCAAATCACTTGGATTCCCAACAATTGCACAATACAGGGCAGCATGGGTTTAGAGCAGGTCGATCCTGCCTCATGCAACTACTGGACTACTATGATATGGTCTTGGATACACTGGAAAGCAAACAGAATGCAGATGCAGTATACACAGATTTTGCAAACGTTTTTGTCAAGTGCGATCATAGCGTAATAGCACACAAAATGCGTGCTAAAGTAATAAGTACTGGCAAGGTGGGCAGATGGATCTTCAACTTTCTAACCAACCGAACATAAAGAGTAATGATAAACGGAGTTAAGTCGGAGATTGCCACAGTGAAAAACTGTTCCATAAGGTACAGTACTTGCCCCCATCCTGTTCCTCATTCTCATATCAGACACAGAGATGTAAACCATAGCACTGTGTCTTCCTTTGCAGACGATACTAGAATCTGCACGAGACTCTCATCCACTGAGGACACGGCAAATCTCCAAGGATATAAACCAAGTTTTCCAATGGGCAAGGGAAAACAATTTGATGTTCAATGAAGACAAATTTCAGTTACTCCGTTATGGAAAACTGGAGGAAATAATAGCTAGAACTGAGAAACCTGGAGGAAATAATAGCTAGAACTGAGAAACCTGGAGGAAATAATAGCTAGAACTGAGAAACCTGGAGGAAATAATAGCTAGAACTGAGAAAACTGGAGGAAATAGAACTGAGAAAACTGGAGGAAATAGAACTGAGAAAACTGGAGGAAATAATAGCTAGAACTGAGAAAACTGGAGGAAATAATCGCTACAACTGAGTATACTACAAACTGTAACCACACAATAGAGCGAAAAAGTAGTGTGAAGGACCTGGGAGTGTTAATGTCAGAGGATTTCACCTTCAAGGAACACAACAGTGCCACTATCACATCCGCGAGGAAAATGATAGGATGGACAATGAGAACCTTCAAAACAAGGAATGCCATGCCAATGGTGAACCTTTTTAAATCACTTTTTCTCTCTAGATTGGAATACTGCTGTGCACTAACAGCTCCATTCAAGGCAGGTGAAATAACAGATCTGGAGAATGTACATAGAACATTCACTGTATGTATAATTTCTGGCAAGAACCTTAATTACCGGGAACGTTTGGAGTCACTTAACCTGTACTCACTGGAGCGCAAGCGAGAAAGATACATCATAATCTACACCTGGAAAATCCTAAAGGGACTGGTCCTAAATCTACATACAGAAATGACTCCCTACGAAAGCGGAAGACTGGGCAGACGGTGCAAAATACCCCTGTGAAAAGTAGGGGTGCCATGAGTACAGTAAGAGAAAACACAATAAGTGTCCAGGGCCCAAGACTGCTCAACAGCCTCTCACCAGGCATATGAGGAATCACCAATAGACACCTGGCTGCCTTCAAGAGGGAGCTGGGCAGATACCTAAAGTCACTACCCGATCAGCTAGGCTGTGGTTCGTACGTTGGGCTACGTATGACCAGCAGAAACAGCCTGGTTGATGAGGCCCTGATCCACCGAGACCTCGTCAAGGACTGGGCCCCGGAGCGTTGACCCCCGGAACACCCTCCAGGTATAGTCCAAGAATAACTTAAAATTACTCGACAATGATTAGTCCAATGTAGATTATGTGAATACTTAAGTTTACGTCATTTTTCCGAGAGATTATCAGTACAATGATTGGACTTAAATACTGAAATTGTCCATTACAAAATAACAATGTTAAGATGAGAGGAAAGTATCAATGAGTATGTGCATAAGTCTGTAAACATATATGAACCTGATATTATTATTATTATTATTATTATTATTTTTATTTTTATAGTAATTGGATGAGCGAGCACGGAGGCGTGGATAAACAGCAACTCTCGCCCCCAGACACGGGTATACCACAGCTGGCACAGACGTATGGGCAAGCCTCCTATGCTCCTAACCTTGTTCACCTCGTAGATAAAAGGTACCTGGGTGTTAGTCGACTGTTGGAAGGCATCCTGGGGTAAAAGGCAGGGGGTAGGAGTATACCATAGGACTGAATTTGGTAGTGAGTCGAGGTAGGATAATTCAGCCTGTAAAATCCTTTATAGTATAATAATATTATTTCCGTTATAGTATAATAATAAGGTATTAAAAGGACCCCAATGGAAATAAGTCACTTTGTGTGACTTGTTTGGGTTATCCTGGGTGCTCTACACACATGTTGCTATGTATGATAATCTATATAGTAATTGTATTTGTGTATACCTGAATAAAATTAACAATGTTGGTAGCTGAGAGGCGGCGCCGGTGTGGTGAGGGTAGAGATGCGCACGCACCTACCTCTTATCATCCATCAGCTCTCCAACCCACCACCATCACCCACCACAACCTAGAGCTTTGGGTGACTGAGATTATTATTATTATTATAACCAAGCTCTAAACCCGTAAGGGTCATACAGAGCAGCGTGACTAATAGGCTGGACATTATTATTATAATAATCAAAAGAATGAATTATTATAATCAAAAGAAATAGGCTGGACAATTTATCTCTTTTTAAACAAAAATTGGATTCACTATTGTGCTGCTAACCTATTTAATACAACACTTAGAGAGTGAGTATTATGTAAGTTTATTCAGGTATACACAAATACAGTTACATAGATTATCATACATAGCAACGTGTGTGTAGAGAACCCAGGATAACCCAAACAAGTCACACAAAGTGACGTATTTCCATTGGGTCCTTTTAATACCTTATTATACTATAAAGGAGACAATATATTATTATAATATAAAGGAGATATACTAGGAATAAGGTAACTATATGTCCTTAACACATTCCATCACGGAGGATGAGGCTCATATAAGGTATCAGCCTGACCTGGCAGACTTCACTAGTGTCAGCCTGACCTGGCAGACTTCACTAGTGTCAGCCTGACCTGGCAGACTTCACTAGTGTCAGCCTGACCTGGCAGACTTCACTAGTGTCAGCCTGACCTGGCAGACTTCACTAGTGTCAGCCTGACCTGGCAGACTTCACTAGTGTCAGCCTGACCTGGCAGACTTCACTAGTGTCAGCCTGACCTGGCAGACTTCACTAGTGTCAGCCTGACCTGGCAGACTTCACTAGTGTCAGCCTGACCTGGCAGACTTCACTAGTGTCAGCCTGACCTGGCAGACTTCACTAGTGTCAGCCTGACCTGGCAGACTTCACTAGTGTCAGCCTGACCTGGCAGACTTCACTAGTGTCAGCCTGACCTGGCAGACTTCACTAGTGTCAGCCTGACCTGGCAGACTTCACTAGTGTCAGCCTGACCTGGCAGACTTCACTAGTGTCAGCCTGACCTGGCAGACTTCACTAGTGTCAGCCTGACCTGGCAGACTTCACTAGTGTCAGCCTGACCTGGCAGACTTCACTAGTGTCAGCCTGACCTGGCAGACTTCACTAGTGTCAGCCTGACCTGGCAGACTTCACTAGTGTCAGCCTGACCTGGCAGACTTCACTAGTGTCAGCCTGACCTGGCAGACTTCACTAGTGTCAGCCTGACCTGGCAGACTTCACTAGTGTCAGCCTGACCTGGCAGACTTCACTAGTGTCAGCCTGACCTGGCAGACTTCACTAGTGTCAGCCTGACCTGGCAGACTTCACTAGTGTCAGCCTGACCTGGCAGACTTCACTAGTGTCAGCCTGACCTGGCAGACTTCACTAGTGTCAGCCTGACCTGGCAGACTTCACTAGTGTCAGCCTGACCTGGCAGACTTCACTAGTGTCAGCCTGACCTGGCAGACTTCACTAGTGTCAGCCTGACCTGGCAGACTTCACTAGTGTCAGCCTGACCTGGCAGACTTCACTAGTGTCAGCCTGACCTGGCAGACTTCACTAGTGTCAGCCTGACCTGGCAGACTTCACTAGTGTCAGCCTGACCTGGCAGACTTCACTAGTGTCAGCCTGACCTGGCAGACTTCACTAGTGTCAGCCTGACCTGGCAGACTTCACTAGTGTCAGCCTGACCTGGCAGACTTCACTAGTGTCAGCCATCTACCAAGCACGGCCCAGTAAGCCTGTGCTACTTAAATCTTATGTTCTATCACACCCCACAACACCACACCCCACTATTACCACCACACCCCACAATTACCACAACACCCAACAACTACCATACCCCACAACTACCACCACACCCCACAACTACCACCATAGCCAACAACTACCACAACAAACAACTATCAACACCCCACAACTACCATACCCCCAACTGCCACCACACCCCAAAACTACCACCACACCCCACAACTACCATCACACCCCACAACTACTACCACATCCCACAACTACCACCACACCCCACAAATACCACCACACTCCACAAATACCACCACACCCCACAACTACCACCACACCCCACAACTACCACCACACCCCACAGCTACCATCATACGCCACAACTACCACCACACCCCAAACTACTACCACACACAACTACCACACCCCACAACTATCACCACACACCACTACTACCACCATACCCCACAACTACCACCACACCCCACAACTACCACCACACCCCACAACTACCACCACACCCCACAACTACCACCACACCCCACAACTACTACCATATCCTACTACTACCACATCCCACAACTACCACAATCCACAACTACCACACTCCACAACAACTACCACACCCCACAAATACCACCACAATCCACAACTACCACACCCCACAACTACTACCACACCCCACAAGTACCACCATACCCCACAAGTACCACCATACCCCACAACTACCACTACACACTACAATTACAACCCACTTCTACCACACCCCATAATTACCATACCCCACAATTACCACCACACCCCACAACTCCCAAACCCCACAACTACCACCACACCCTGCAACTGTCATACCCTACAACTCCCACACCTCACAACTACTACCACACCCCACTACTACCACCATACCCCACAACTACCACCATACCCCACAACTACAACCATACCCCACATCTACCACTATACCTCACAACCACTGCAACACCCCACAACTACCATACCCAACAACTACCATACCCCACAACTACCACCATACCCCACAACTACAACCATACCCCACAACTACCACCACACCCCACAACTACTACCACACCCAACAACAACTACCATATCCCACTACCACCACCACGCCCCACAACTACCACAATCCACAACTACCACACCCCACAACTACTACCATACCCCACAAATACCACCATACCCCACAACTACCACACCCCACAACTACCACCACACGCCACAACCACTACACCCCACAACTACAACCCACTACTACCACACCCCATAATTACCATACCCCACAACTACCACCACACCCTGCAACTATCATACCCTACAACTCCCACACCCCACAACTACCACCATACCCCACTACCACCACACCCCACAACTACCACCACACCCCACAAATACCACAATACCCCACAACTACCACCACACCCAACAAATACTACCCTAACCCACAACTACCACCACACCCCACAACTACCATACCCCACAATTACCACCATATCCCACAACTACCACCATACACCAAAACTATTACCACCTCAAAACTACTACCACACCCTACAACTACCACCACACCCCACTACTACAACATCCCACAACTACCACCAAACCCCACAACTACCATCATACGTCACAACTACCACCACACATCACAACTACAACACCCCACAACTACCACCACATCCCACAACTATCATACCCCACAACTACCAACACACCCCAAAACTACTACCACACCACACAACTATTACCACACCCCACAACTACCACCATACCCCACAACTACACCCATGCCCCACAAGTACCACCACACCTCACAACTACCACTATACCCAACTACCACACCCCACAACTACCACCATACCCCATAACTACTACCACATCCCAAAACTCCCACCACACCCCACAACTACCACAATCCACAACTACCACACCCCACAAATACCACCACACGCCACAACTCCCACCACACCTCACAACTCCCACCACACCCCACAACTCCCACCACACCCCACAACTCCCACCACACCCCACAACTCCCACCACACCCCACAACTACAACCCACAACTTCCACACCCCACAACTACCACCACACCCCCACAACTACATCCATACCCCACAACTACTACCACACTCCCCACAATTACAATACCCCACAACTACCAAACCCCACAACTACCACCACACCCCACAACTACCACCACACCCTGCAACTATCATACCCTACAACTCCCACACCCCACAACTACCACCACATCCCACTACCACCACACCCCACAAATACCACCATACCACACAAATACCACAATACCCCACAACTACCACCACACCCAACAAATACTACCTAACCCACAACTACCACCACACCCCACAACTACCATACCCCACAATTACACCATATCCCCAACTACCACCATACACCAAAACTATTACCACTCAAAACTACTACCACACCCTACAACTACCACCACACCCCACTACTACAACATCCCACAACTACCACCAAACCCCACAACTACCATCATACGCCACAACTATCACCACACTTCACAACTACAACACCCCACAACTACCACCACATCCCACAACTATCATACCCACAACTACCACAACCCCAAAACTACTACCACACCACACAACTATTACCACACCACAACTACCACCATACTCCCACACTACACCCATGCCCCACAAGTACCACCACACCTCACAACTACCACCATACCCGACTACCACACCCCACAACTACCACCATACCCCATAACTACTACCACATCCCAAAACTCCCACCACACCCCACAACTACCACCACACCCCACAACTACCACAATCCACAACTACCACACCCCACAAATACCACCATACCCCACAACTCCCACCACACCCCACAACTCCCACCACACCCCACAACTACAACCCACAACTTCCAACCCCACAACTACATCCATACCCACAACTATACCACACTCCCCACAATTACAATACCCCACAACTACCAAACCCCACAACTACCACCACACCCCACAACTACCACCACACCCAACAACTACCACCACATCCCACAACTACCACCATACCCAACAACTACTACCACACCCCACTACTACCACCATACCCCACCCAACTACTACCACACCCCACAACTACAACAACTACCACACCCAACTACCACAACTACAACACCCCACAACTACCACCATACCCCACAACTACCACCACACCCCACAACTACCACCACCCCACAACTACCCTTATACCTCACAACCATCATACCCACAACTCCAACCACACCCCACAACTACAACCCACAACTACCACCACACCCCACAACTACCACCACATCCAACAACTACCACCACACCCCACTGCTACCACCATACCCCACAACTACTACCACACCCAACTACCACCACACCCCTAAACTACTACCACACCCATAAACTACTACCACACCCCACAACTACCACAACCCACAACAACCACACACCACAACTACCACCATACCCCACAACTACCGCCACACCCCACAACTACCATACACCACAACTACCACCACTCACTACAACTGCCACCACACTCCACAACTACCACACCCCACAACTACCATACACCATAACTACCACCGCACATCACAACTACCACCAGACCCCACAACTGCCACCACACTCCACAACTACCACCATACCCCACAACTACTCACACACTACACCATTTATACCCACAACTCTACATACCCCACTACTACCACACCACACAACTACTACCATACCCCACAACTACCACACCCCAATACTACCATCATACCCCACAACTATTACCACACCCCACAACTACTTCCATACCCTACTACTACCACACTCCACAACTACTACCATACCCCACAACTACCACCACACCCCACAACTACTACTACACCCCACAACTACCACCACACCCCACAATTACTACCACACCGCACAACTACCACCACATCCCACAACTACCATCATACCCCACAACTACCACCACAGCCCACATTTACTACCACACACCACAACTACCACCACAGTACACATTTACTACCACACCCCATAACTACCACATCCCCTAACAACTACCCATCCCACATCAACCCAACAACTTTCATACCCACAACTCTTCCACCCAACTACTACCATACCCCACAACTACTGCAACACCCCAACAACTACTACCATACCCCACAACTACCACCATATCCCACAACTACTACCACACCCCACAACTACCACCACAGCCCACAAACACTACAGCCCACAACTACCACCAAAGCCCACAACTACTACCACAACAAATAAATACCACCATACCCCACAACTACCACCACAGCCCACAACTACCACACGACCCCACAACTACCACTACAGCTCATAACTACTACCACACCCCACAACTACCACCACAGCCCACTACTACCACCACAGCCCTATCTTACCACACCCAACTACCACACCCCACACTACACCACACACCTACAACTACACACCCCCACAACTACCACTACACCCACAACTACCACTACACCCCACAACTACCACCACACTCCACAACTACCAACACACACACAAGTACTGCCAGACCCCACACAACTACCACCACAAACTACCAACACACACCACAAGTACCAACACACACCACGACTACCAATACCTTTGAAATATACCTTATACCTTTGAAGAGTTTCGAGAGTTTATCTACTCTCTGAGCCCGGCCATGGGCCAGGCTCGTCTGGTGCTTGCCTAGTCAACCAGGCTGTTGCTGCTGGAGGCCCGCTGCCCCACATATCCATCACAGCCTGGTTGATCTGGCACCAACACAGCTTCTCCCACACCCCACAACTACCACCACAACCCACAACTACTAACACACACAATTACTGCCACACCCCACAACTACCACCACACTATTACTAACACACCTGACCACCGCTACCATCACAACACACCACTAACATCACACCTCAACACCAGCACTATATCACCCCACTACACCACAACCGCCTCAATCACCACCTTACCACCGCCACAGCACCACCACAACCACCTCACCACCACCAACACCTCACCACAACTTACCACCACCACAACCACACCACAACTTACCACAACCACACCACCTCACCACCACTACCACCACGAAAACTCACCACCACCAACACCTCCCCACCACAACTCACCACCACCACAACTAACACCTCACCATCACCACACCACCACTAACACCTCACCATCACCACACCCCTACCACCACACTTCACAACCACCTCACCACCACAACACTATACAAGACTGGCAGAACAGTACGGTACACTACGCAATTTGATATAATACGGTCGATATCCTAAACTCGCCCCCCCCACGACAACCACAACCCCCCCATCACACCTCCACTATATAAGACTACTGCTGGAGCAATCACAGAATGGCTTGGGAACGTACACATAGCTAGAGTTGTAAAACTAGCAGTAGGCTTACTGGCACATGCTAGCCAGGTGCTAACACCTAAGTGTTACTGGCACATGCTAGCCAGGTGTTACTAACACCTAAGTGTTACTGGCACATGCTAGCCAGGTGTTACTAACACCTAAGTGTTACTGGCACATGCTAGCCAGGTGTTACTAACACCTAAGTGTTACTGGCACATGCTAGCCAGGTGCTAACACCTAAGTGCTTACTGGCACATGCTAGCCAGGTGTTACTAACACCTAAGTGTTACTGGCACATGCTAGCCAGGTGTTACTAACACCTAAGTGTTACTGGCACATGCTAGCCAGGTGCTAACACCTAAGTGCTTACTGGCACATGCTAGCCAGGTGCTACTAACACCTAAGTGTTACTGGCACATGCTAGCCAGGTGCTTACTAACACTCTGCAAGGTGTTACATGGCACATGCTAGCCAGGTGTTACTAAACCTAATGCTTATGGCACTGCTAGCCAGGTGCTACTAACCCCATGACTGCACATGCTAGCCAGGTGCTACTAACACCTAGCTTACTGGCACATGCTAGCCAGGTGTTAATAATCCTGTGCTTACTGAAATGCTGCAGGTGTACTAACACCAGTGCTTATGCACATGAGCCAGGTGTTACTAACACCTAAGTGCTTACTGGCACATGCTAGCCAGGTGCTACTAACACCCAAGTGCTTACTGGTACATGCTAGCCAGGTGTTACTAACACCTAAGTGCTTACTGGCACATGCTAGCCAGGTGTTACTAACACCTAAGTGCTTACTGGCACATGCTAGCCAGGTGCTACTAACACCTAAGTGTTACTGGCACATGCTAGCCAGGTGTTACTAACACCTAAGTGCTTACTGGCACATGCTAGCCAGGTGTTACTAACACCCAAGTGCTTACTGGCACATGCTAGCCAGGTGTTACTAACACCTAAGTGTTACTGGCACATGCTAGCCAGGTGTTACTAACACCTAAGTGTTACTGGCACATGCTAGCCAGGTGCTACTAACACCTAAGTGTCCCACACTCACTTTACTAAACTTTCATAACTGGTATACCCACAACTTTCACTTGATATAGACAAAAGCAGTAATTGGAAACGTAATGTTTCGTTAGTTGGGCAGGAGAAACGTTGTGAATGAATGGTTCAGAGAACCGACGAGTTGGTAAATTAGACACATATGCAACACTTGGGTATCTTTATTGAGGAAACGTTTCGCCACACAGTGGCTTCATCAGTCCATACAAAGGAGAATCGTGAAGAACACACTCCTCCTGTTCTTCACGATTCTCCTTGTATGGACTGATGAAGCCACTGTGGCGAAACGTTTCTCAATAAAGATACCCAAGTGTTGCATATGTGTCTAATTTACCAAGGAGAAACGTTGTTTAACTCTCCAGTTGAAGATTATGACATGTGCAAAGTTGGGCATCTTTATTCTTGAAACGTTTCGCCTACACACTAGGCTTCTTCAGTCAAATACAAAGGGAGCAGTAGTAATGAAATACAGATGATGTAATCAGTCCATCACCCTTGAAGAACAAGTATTTGAGGCGGTCAGTCCCTCAGCCTGGAGAAGAGTTCAGCTCCAGCGAGCCGAGGGACTGACAGCCTCAAATACGTTTTCTCCAAGGTTGATGGACTGATTACATCATTATTTCATTACTACTTTGACTGAAGAAGCCTACTATGTGGGCGAAACGTTTCACCAATAAAGATACCCAACCGTTGCACATGTGTCTTAATCTTCAACTCGTCGGTATTTTAGACCAATTTTAACAAAAACTCGAGTTATTGTTTGTATATAACAACTATGCCAAGGTAAACCTACCCACAGAGTTGGCTTGGTTGAGGCTACTTGCCATTTAGATCATCAACTGTTACCAACCATATTACCAAGTATATTACCAACCCAGTGCGTTCCCACATCCTTTCTTCACTCTAAATCTACCCGACTTGAAGTCAATGTTGACAGTTACGTCACTGCTAGATATTTTCAGCACTTTATTTATAACTCCCCTCATAAATAAATTGCTGAGAATATCTGGCCGCCTCACAGCTCTCCCATACATACCCCCCTCCCACTCAGTGGTGTGGATGACGGTGCCCCATACATACCCTCCCCCCCACTCAGTGGTGTGGATGACGGTGCCCCATACATACCCTCCCACTCAGTGGTGTGGATGACGGTGCCCCATACATACCCTCCCACTCAGTGGTGTGGATGACGGTGCCCCATACATACCCCTCCCACTCAGTGGTGTGGATGACGGTGCCCCATACATACCCCCTCCCACTCAGTGGTGTGGATGACGGTGCCCCATACATACCCTCCCCCTCCTCAGTGGTGTGATGACGGTGCCCCATACATACCTCCCCCACTCAGTGGTGTGGATGACGGTGCCCCATACATACCCCTCCCACTCAGTGGTGTGGATGACGGTGCCCCATACATACCCTCCCACTCAGTGGTGTGGGTGACGGAGCCCCATACATACCCTCCTCCTCAGTGGTGTGGATGACGGTGCCCCATACATACCCTCCCACTCAGTGGGGTGGATGACGGTGCCCATACATACCCTCCTCCCACTCAGTGGTGTGGATGACGGTGCCCCATACATACCCTCCCCTTCCACTCAGTGGTGTGGATGACGGAGCCCCATCCATACCCTCCCCCCCACTCAGTGGTGTGGATGACGGAGCCCCATACATACCCTCCCCCCCACTCAGTGGTGTGGATGACGGAGCCCCATACATACCCTCCCTCCCACTCAGTGGTGTGAAGGATGGAGCCAAATACATACCCTCCCTCCCACTCAGTAGTGTGGATGACGGAGCCCCATACATACCCTCCCTCCCACTCAGTGGTGTGGAGGATGGAGCCCCATACATACCCTCCTCCCACTCAGTGGTGTGGATGACGGAGCCCCATACATACCTCCCTCCCACTCAGTGTGTGGAGGATGAGCCCCACATACCCTCCTCCCACTCAGTGGTGTGGATGACGGAGCCCCATACATACCCCCTCCCACTCAGTGTGGATGACGGAGACCCATACATACCTCCCTCCACTCAGTGGTGTGGATGACGGAGCCCCATCATACCCTCCCACTCAGTGGTGTGGATGACGGTGCCCCATACATACCCCTCCCACTCAATGGGTGGATGCGGAGCCCCATACATCCTCCTCCCACTCAGTGTGGAGGATGGAGCCCCATACATACCCTCCCTCCCCACTCAGTGGTGTGGATGATGGAGACCCATACATACCTCCTCCCACTCAGGTGTGGATGACGAGCCCCATACCACCCTCCTACTCAGTGATGTGGATGACGGTGCCCCATACATACCCCCTCCCACTCAATGGTGTGGATGACGGAGCCCCATACATACCTCCCTCCCACTCAGTGGTGTGGAGGATGGAGCCCCATACATACCCTCCCCCCCACTCAGTGGTGTGGATGACGAGCCCATACTCCCTCCTCCTGCCAGTGGTGTGGATGACGGAGCCCCATACATACCCTCCCCACTCAGTGGTGTGATGACAGAGCCCCATCATACCCTCCCCACTCAGTGGTGTGGATGACGGAGCCCCATACATACCCTCCCCCCCACTCAGTAGTGTGGATGACGGAGCCCCATACATACCCTCCCCCCCACTCAGTGGTGTGGATGACTTAGTAATATAGGTAATTATTATCAGCGATAAACCCGATATGTAGTTTATTTTATATGGCATTACATAGTTTTACAATATATATATATATATATATATATATATATATATATATATATATATATATATATATATATATATATATATATATATATATATATATATATATATATATATATATATATATTCGTGCCTAATAGGTAAAACTTTGAAAACTACCTTTTAATTTAGCGTAACCCAACTAAATATATTTTAGATACGTTTACAATAATTTAATAATAAACAAACACAATGAAAAATATTTTTTTCATTAGGACCAGAATGATTTTTGCGAAATTATTGCATACACAAATTTTCGCACTTGCCAACTCGATCGAGAGGGCCATTGCTGACATGCCAAGGATTTTAAACTGATAGAAGATAGAGGAATGGGTGTGTGTGGGAAACAGTCAGTTTGCAACACTAGGGCTGAAAACAGTAAATGTATAAAAGAAATTCATCATAAAGTTACAAATAAAGACAATGGATCAGGTCAGCAAACAAAGGGAGACAGCAGAGGGAAACAAGAGACTAGCTCCTTGGTTTACTATACTAATAGCAGGAGGTAAGAAATAAGATAGATGAGTTAGATTAATTGCAAGGTGCAGGAAACATAGATATTATTGCTATACCAGAGACCTGGCTCAATCTGAAAGATAGAGAGTTGCCTTCTGAATGTCACATACAAGGCTATAAATTATTCACACTGATAGGGTCAACAGGAAGGGTGGTGGAGTAGGATGTATGTCAGAGACAATTTAAATTGTTGTGTTAGACAAGATATAAAATTAGAAGCGTCAGTCACTGAATCTGTTTGGTTACAGCTTTTGAGGACCGTAAAACTTATCTTGGGTGTGATTTACAGGCCCCAAATCTTGATAGGAGTGCGAAACTTCTATGGATGAAATTCGAAGGATCAACATAAGAAAATGTTGTGCTAATGGAGATTTCAACTTTAGACAAATTGACTGGACAATTTGACAGGAAATTTAGAGTCATGACTTTCTTGATACGATTCAGGATCGTTTTTGAAACAGTTGGTGACAGAACCAACTAGAGGAAATAACCTGCTAGACTTGGTTCTTGCCAGCAGGGAATCGCTAATTAATAATCTTGAGGTTAATGATGAGCTGGGAAAGTGATCACAAATCACTCAGTTTTAAATATCATGGAA
>WNWK01011421.1:0-37500 GCA_009830355.1 Cherax destructor
CGAAACTCTTCAAAGGTATATCAAAGGTAAAGGGCAAAGAAGACCGCAGACAGAGTACAGTCTAAGGGGCCAGAGACTACAAACCTCACTCAAGGAAAAGGATCTTGGGGTGAGTATAACACCGGGCACATCTCTTGAGGCGCACATCAACCAAATAACTGCTGCAGCATATGGGCGCCTAGCAAACCTAAAAACAGCATTCCGACATCTTAATAAGGAATCGTTCAGGACCCTGTACACTGTGTACGTTAGGCCTATATTGGAGTATTTAGCACCAGTTTGGAACCCACACCTGGGCAAGCACGCCAGGAAATTAGAGAAAGTGCAAAGGTTTGCAACAAGACTAGTCCCGAAGCTAAGGGGCATGTCCTACGAGGAGAGGTTAAGGGAAATTTGACCTTACGACACTGGAGGACAGGAGGGATTGGGGGAACATGATAACAACATATAAAATACTGAGAGGAACCGAAAAGGTGGACAGAGATAAGATGTTCCAGAGATGGGACACAGCAACAAGGGGTCACAATTGGAAGATGAAGACTCAGATGAGTCACAGGGATGTTAGGAAGTATTTCTTCAGTTACAGAGTTGTCAGGTAGTGGAATAGTCTGGAAAGTGAGGTGGTGGAGGCAGGATCCATACATAGCTTTAAGAAGAGGTATGATAAAGCTCATAGAGCAGGGAGTGAGTGACCTAGTAGCGACCAGTGAAGAGGCGGGGCCAGGAGTTATGAATCGACCCCTGAAACTACAATTAGACAAGTATTTGTTTGGACCTCCTCTTTTCTGCAACATTGCAAGCTCCTGATGATGTGTTGATTGCAGTACGAAAGGCCTAGAGCTATCATTCAGCTTCCCACCCGTGGTTGTACGTGGTTGTTATATATATATATATATATATATATATATATATATATATATATATATATATATATATATATATAAAATATATAATATATATATATATATATCATATATATATATATATATATATATATATATATTATACATAATATATATATATATATATATATATATATATATATATATATATATACATATATATATATATATATATATATATATATATATATACTATATATATATATATACATATATATATATATATATATATATATATATATATATATATATATATATATATATATATATATATATATATATATATATATATATATATATATATATATATATATATATATATATATATATATATATATATATATATATATATACATATATATATATATATATATATATATATATATATATATATATATATATATATATATATATATATATATATATATATATATATATATATATATATATATACACATATATATATATATATATATATATATATATATATATATATATATATATATATATATATATATATATATATATATATATATTTTATTTTAGGGAAAGGAGGATTGTTTGTTGTTGTTGAAGGTTTGCCGGTACAGCCGGCCTGGGTCTATGGGGAAAGGAGGAGAAACAGAAAGAGGATGAGAGGCGAGGGAAGGTAGGGGGTAGGAAGAGAAGGTGGGGTAATGGGAGGGAGGGAGGGAAGGAGAGGAGGAGGGAAGTAACATTAATGAATGAAGGTAAATGTGAGAAGCTAAGGTGGGAGCAACTCTCTGTTGTGATGGACCTCCACGCAAAGCTCCTCACCCCCTCCCTCCACCCCTCCCTACCTTCCTCCCCTCCCTTCCTTCCTCCCCTCCCTCCCTCATTCCTTTCCTCCCCCCTCCTCCCCATTCCTTCCCCCCTCCTCCCCATTGCCCCCCATTTCCTCTCCCCATCGGTATTCTGAGCGTCTCCCTGACACACTATAACTAGAGACCCGGGGAGGGAAGGGAGGGGAGAGGTTGGGGAGGGGAGAGGGAGGGGAGAGAAATGGGGGAATGAGACAATGATAATCATGTTGTTAATGAGGTAAAGATGATGATGATGATGATGATGATGATGATGATGATGATGAAGTTGGAAGATGGTTCTCGTCATAATAAGACCAGGAAAGAAGAGAGAGAGAGAGAGAGAGAGAGAGAGAGAGAGAGAGAGAGAGAGAGAGAGAGAGAGAGAGAGAGAGAGAGAGGAGAGGTAAAGAGGTGGTAAGAGTGATGGGGTAAGAAGTAAAGAGAGGAAGAAGAGGAGGGAAGAGAGGACGATGAAGAGGAGAAAACTTCGTAGATACATAGAAAATGGATAAATACATTGATAGAGAGATTGATAGATAGATAGATAGAAAGATAGATGGAAAGATAGACACAAAAAATAGAGAGGGAATCTCTAAGCAAATTACACTTATGCTGAGGGAGAGAGAGAGAGAGAGAGAGAGAGAGAGAGAGAGAGAGAGAGAGAGAGAGAGAGAGAGAGAGAGAGAGAGAGAGAAGAGAGAGAGAGTTGTGTTCCAGTATTTCTACCTCACACATTTCTTTTCCCCCTAAAAAAATAATGTTTCTCTTTAGTAAAAAAAAGAATTTGACCACAAAACATCACATTACTGACCAATATGCGACAAATTCTATCTCTTTTTTTTTTTTTTTTACACGGGGTTTTATAAGGTTATGTTAGGGATTCCTAACTTTATTTACAAGCTAAGAGCTGTTAACTATATCTCATTTGAAAGCCTTTTTATTGTTATGAGACACACAAGTAGTGAACAGGATGAAGTTGGAGCCATCTGTGGTCCAGCGATTTTGTTTGGTCAAATGACTTTATTTCGTTGACGTCATTATGTTGTACGAACGTGTTCCAGACTCGAGTTATCCTGGGTATAAATGATCTCAGATGAAGTGATGTTCTGGAGAAGGGTTCAGTCAGAGTGAAGTTACTGTTTGCTGCCCGTCTTGTGGTACAGAAGCTCACTTCTCGCTGTCCACGCAGTGGAGCCAAGTGTGGTACTTTGACAATATTGCCCTGGTACATAACAGTAAGGCCACGCACATCCCTCCTGTGTTGAAGGCTCTGCTGAAATGACAGATCTATCCAGGATGGGTCCAGGCGAGAGAGGAGTCGTCTTGCTCTGTTCTCTACTCTGTCAAGAAGTAGCAGATGAGACGGAGGGCAGGCAATCCAAGAAAGTGGAGCATACTCAAGGTGTGAGCGTACTTGTGCCTCGTACAGAATTTTGCAACCTCTACTGTCGAGCAGATGTGATATACGTCGAGGTGCTGTAAGCTTCCTGGCCGCTTGTTTGCAAGATTTACAAAGTGGTTCTTCACGGTCAGTTCGAAGTCAAATTTCACCCCAAGGATATCAACTTCGACCCCGGGTACCAACACCCTCCCATTCATACTTACCACTGCTCCAACATTACCATCATGGTGCCTAGAGACCATCATCATTTGTATTTTCTGAGAAGCAAATATTACTTGCCACCGTTTACCCCAGGCTGATATAGCTCTTAGTTGGTGATTGATGTAACTTAGAGCAGCTGTCATTTCCTCTCTTGGGTAAGTAAATGTCAGAGTACAGTCGTCTGCATATGCATGGGATTCTGGGATGAGATGAAGGTCATTGAAGTAGACATTCCATAACAATGGCCCAAGCACACGTTTCTGTGGAACACTTTCCGCAGTAGGGTGTCTTGCTGACTCTGTCCCATTGAGAACTACAATTAGAGATCTACCTTGAAGGTAATCACTGAGGAGACATAGTGTAGAGTCTCCAACTCCCAGTGCTTGCAGTTTTGCCAAGAGTTTCTGGTGCCATACTCGGTCGGCAGCACCAGCAATGTTCAGTGCTACTACACAGCTGACTTTGGATTCATCCAGTTACTGGTGCCACTTAGTAGAGAGGTTTAACAGCAGATCAACAACAGAGAAACTTTTCCTGAAGCCATATTGACGGTCACAAAGAAATGAATGGTAGTGGAAACTCTCTCTCTCTCATCGAAAGAAACATAAAATCACAATTCTCACAGTTGGTCTTCAATCATCAACAAGTGTGTCATCGTGAGGGAGGCAGCGGACCTCCGGTCACTCTCAACTGCTAGAGTGACAACACCAGCGTGATGGTGACTGAGAAACACTGCAATCTGCAGGCCAGGGCCTGCAGTGTGTATTGCTGGGTCATGCTGCAACAACTGCAGGCTGGCACCATCCCTCCCACACACACACATCCTGCAACACCTGCAGGCTGGCACCATCCCTCCCACACACATCCTGCAACAACTGCAGGCTGGCACCATCCCTCCCAGACACACATCCTGCAGGCTGGCACCATCCCTCCCACACACACATCCTGCAGGCTGGCACTGTCCCTCCCACACACATCCTGCAACACCTGCAGGCTGGCACCGTCCCACACACACATCCTGCAACACCTGCAGGCTGGCACCGTCCCACACACACATCCTGCAACACCTGCAGGCTGGCACCATCCCTCCCAGACACACATCCTGCAGGCTGGCACCATCCCTCCCACACACACATCTTGCAGACTGGCATCGTCCCTCCCACACACACATCCTGCAACACCTGCAGGCTGGCACCATCCCTCCCACACACACATCCTGCAACACCTGCAGGCTGGCACCGTCTCACACACACATCCTGCAACACCTGCAGGCTGGCACCATCCCTCCCACACACATCCTGCAACACCTGCAGGCTGGCACCGTCCCACACACACACATCCTGCAACACCTGCAGGCTGGCACCGTCCCATACACACATCCTGCAACACTTGCAGGCTGGCACCATCCCTCCCACACACATCCTGCAACACCTGCAGGCTGGCACCGTCCCACACACACATCCTGCAACACCTGCAGGCTGGCACCGTCCCACACACACATCCTACAACACCTGCAGGCTGGCACCGTCCCACACACACATCCTGCAACACCTGCAGGCTGGCACCGTCCCACACACACACATCCTGCAACACCTGCAGGCTGGCACTATCCCTCCCACACATCCTGCAACACCTGCAGGCTGGCACCGTCCCACACATCCTGCAACACCTACAGGCTGGCACCATCCCACACACATCCTGCAACACCTGCAGGCTGGCACCGTCCCACACACACATCCTGCAACACCTGCAGGCTGGCATCGTCCCACACACACATCCTGCAACACCCGCAGGCTGGCACCGTCTCACACACACACATCCTGCAACACCTGCAGGCTGGCACCGTCCCACACACACACATCCTGCAACATCTGCAGGCTGGCACCATCCCTCCCACACATCCTGCAACACCTGCAGGCTGGCACCGTCCCACACATCCTGCAACACCTGCAGGCTGGCACCGTCCCACACGCACATCCTGCAACACCTGCAGGCTGGCACCATCCTTCCCACACATCCTGCAACACCCGCAGGCTGGCACCGTCCCTCCCACACATCCTGCAACACCTGCAGGCTGGCACCGTCCACACATCCTGCAACACCTGCAGGCTGGCACCGTCCCACACACACATCCTGCAACACCTGCAGGCCGGCACCATCCCACACACACATCCTGCAATACCTGCAGGCTGGCACCGTCCCACACACACATCCTGCAACACCTGCAGGCTGGCATCGTCCCACACACACATCCTGCAACACCTGCAGGCTGGCACCGTCCCACAAACACATCCTGCAATACCTGCAGGCTGGCACCGTCCACACACACATCCTGCAACACCTGCAGGCTGGCACCGTCCACACATCCTGCAACACCTGCAGGCTGGCATCGTCCACACACACATCCTGCAACACCTGCAGGCTGGCACCGTCCACACATCCTGCAACACCTGCAGGCTGGCATCGTCCCACACACACATCCTGCAACACCTGCAGGCCGGCACCGTCCCACACACACATCCTGCAATACCTGCAGGCTGGCACCGTCCCACACACACATCCTGCAATACCTGCAGGCTGGCACCGTCCCACACACACATCCTGCAACACCTGCAGGCTGGCATCGTCCCACACACACATCCTGCAACACCTGCAGGCTGGCACCGTCCCACACACACATCCTGCAACACCTGCAGGCCGGCACCGTCCCACACACACATCCTGCAATACCTGCAGGCTGGCACCGTCCCACACACACATCCTGCAACACCTGCAGGCCGGCACCGTCCCACACACATCACAATTTCTTCTTGACGGACCTGACTCAGAATATTCTCACTAGAGGGGAAAGTCTCAAAAAAATATTTAAGGTTACATCTGCACTGGTGAATGTGGGTTAGTCTCCATTATATTGACCTTTCGAATTTTTCTTCATCCATCATCGGACTGTAAAAAAGACATTTCACAAGCACTTAAAAGTCGCTCTTCAGTGCGACTTAAGATAGTGTAACTAAGATCATTTTCTCTACGTGATTTACGACAGACTTAAACTTACGTGTCTTGGAGTGACAGGTTTTAAACGAGGTGAAATTACGCTGGGAATTTCAGGAAAAAATGGAATAATTTGGGTAAAAAAAAGATAATCAAGGGAGTGTTATACAAGTCAATCAATAATACAACAATGATACAAGAATAATACAAGAATAATGCAACAATAATACAACAATGATACAACAATAATACAATAATGATACAACAATAATACAATAACACAAAAATAATACAATAACACAACAATAATACAGCAATAACACAACAATAATACAACAATAATACACTATAGAATAAATTCTGGTTAGAACTGAAAGACGGAATAAAGAACAAATTGAAGTTATATAAAATATAACAAGATGTTAAGAACAACGTTGTAGTGACGCAACTCACTGATAAGAACAACGTTGTAGTGACGTAACTCACTGGTAAGAACAACGTTGTAGTGACGTAACTCACTGGTAAGAACAACGTTGTAGTGACGCAACTCACTGATAAGAACAACGTTGTAGTGACGTAACTCACTGGTAAGAACAACGTTGTAGTGACGTAACTCACTGGTAAGAACAACGTTGTAGTGACGTAACTCACTGATAAGAACAACGTTGTAGTGACGTAACTCACTGATAAGAACAACGTTGTAGTGACGTAACTCACTGATAAGAACAACGTTGTAGTGACGTAACTCACTGGTAAGAACAACGTTGTAGTGACGTAACTCACTGGTAAGAACAACGTTGTAGTGACGTAACTCACTGATAAGAACAACGTTGTAGTGACGTAACTCACTGGTAAGAACAACGTTGTAGTGACGTAACTCACTGGTAAGAACAACGTTGTAGTGACGTAACTCACTGATAAGAACAACGTTGTAGTGACGTAACTCACTGGTAAGAACAACGTTGTAGTGACGTAACTCACTGGTAAGAACAACGTTGTAGTGACGTAACTCACTGGTAAGAACAACGTTGTAGTGACGTAACTCACTGATAAGAACAACGTTGTAGTGACGTAACTCACTGATAAGAACAACGTTGTAGTGACGTAACTCACTGGTAAGAACAACGTTGTAGTGACGTAACTCACTGGTAAGAACAACGTTGTAGTGACGTAACTCACTGATAAGAACAACGTTGTAGTGACGTAACTCACTGGTAAGAACAACGTTGTAGTGACGTAACTCACTGGTAAGAACAACGTTGTAGTGACGTAACTCACTGATAAGAACAACGTTGTAGTGACGTAACTCACTGGTAAGAACAACGTTGTAGTGACGTAACTCACTGATAAGAACAACGTTGTAGTGACGTAACTCACAGCTCAACCTAAAATGTTTCTCAACAAACTTCCTAAAACTAATGATTTTCTACCAAATTAAACCTTTAAACGACTAAAGTAGAGAGAGAGAGAGAGAGAGAGAGAGAGAGAGAGAGAGAGAGAGAGAGAGAGAGAGAGAGAGAGAGAGAGAGAGAGAGAGAGAGAGAGAGGTAATGTTATATAAATTGCTCAGTAATAGTACATGCCAGACGCAGAAGGTTCTCATATTATAGAGACAATTAAGATTTCTTATAGACAATGTCGTCACAATGACTGACAACTTATTATACATAACAAGTTCCTCTATACATTTCTTCAGTGGTAAACTAAGACAGATTATTAACAGTAAAGAGTTGAACTGGTTTTTAATTATTTTTAAGGTGTGGATTCAAATTCCGTATATTTAAAGACTCCAGCACTCTAAGGTCAGGTGAATTAGAGCATTTATTCAAGCCTATGGGCATGACCTACTTCCGTCTGTGGTTTTGGCCACTGTGACGCCGCCCACGACTGCTTCACCTCACTTGTCTGCAGTATATAAGCTCCGTATTCGCGCATATGCTGTACTCTTATTAAGATCAATGGACTGATTACATCGATTCCGGGCTGAGGGACTGATTACCCCGACTCCTTCTGATCTTCACCATTCTTCTTTGCATTGGACTGATGAAGCCACTGCGTGACAAAACGTTTACACCATAAAGATACCTAGTCGTTGCACGTGTGTCTAATTTATCAAGATTTTTATAGTAACGGGAATTTAAGGAGTGACTTAAGGCGACTGAAAGTTCCTGACTTTCAGAGCGAGATGTGTAAGTCAGGGGAAGACCAGTTCTGTGAGACACATCTCTATCCTCGTGAGTCACGAGAAGACCAGTTCTGTGAGACACATCTCTATCCTCGTGAGTCACGAGAAGACCAGTTCTGTGAGACATCTCTATCCTCGTGAGTCAAGGGAAGACCAGTTCTGAGACACATCTACTCGTGAGTCACGAAGGCCAGTTCTGTGAGACACATCTCTATCCTCGTGAGTCACGAGAAGGCCAGTTCTGTGAGACATCTCTATCCTCGTGAGTCAGAGAAGCCAGTTCTGTGAGACACATCTCTATCCTCGTGAGTCAAGGGAAGGCCAGTTCTGTGAGACACATCTCTATCCTCGTGAGTCAAGGGAAGGTCAGTTCTGTGAGACACATCTCTGTGTTCTGACTTGTAAGTGTCATGAAGAACTACCAATGTACTGCTCTCAACACCTACAACACATGCCACGTGTATTACTGTGCACAATATATAAGCATGAAGGTTTAGGGAACCTGTCTTTAAATATAAGGAATGAACCCGTGCGAACATGATGATGAGAGTGAGGGAGGGAAGAGGGGAGGGAGAGTAGAAGGGGGGGAGGAAGGGAGAAAGGGATAGTTAGAGGGAACTCTAAGGTAAAATTCTTGTAGGAGCTTTAAGTTTAGGAGAGAGAGAGAGAGAGATAGAGAGAGAGAGAGAGAGAGAGAGAGAGAGAGAGAGAGAGAGAGAGAGAGAGAGAGAGAGAGAGAGAGAGAGAGAGGCGCAGAACGGAAATCAGCAACTACAGACCAGTGTCACTCTTGTCAATCACTGTCAAGATTCTTGAGACAACAATCTCACGGTAGATGATGACAGTATTTTTTGACTGCCACTCACTTCTCTGTGACCGTCAGCATGGCTTCAGAAAAGGCCACTCTGCTGCTGATCTCCTGTTAAATCTCTCCACTAAGTGGCACCAGTCACTGGATGAATCCAAAGTCAGCTGTGTAGTAACGCTGGGCATTGCTGGTGCTTTCGACCGAGTATGGCACCAGGGACTCTTGGAAATAATACAAGCACTGAGAACCGCTAAGTCTGGTTCTCAATGGGACAGACTCAGACTGGAGCAAGTGTTCTGCAGGGAAGTGTGCTTGGGCCATTGTTATGGAATGACCTTCATCTCATCTTAGAATCCCAAGCATGTGCAGACATTTATTTATCCAAGAGAGGAAATGCCAGCTACTCTAAGTTACATCAATCACCAGCTAAGAGCTGGTGATTGATGTAACTTGGCAGGTAACATTTGATCCTGAGAAAACAAATGATGATGGTCTCTAGGCACCATGATGGTAATGCTGGAGCAGTGGTAAGAATGAATGGGAGGGTGTTGGTACCCGGGGACGAAGCTGATATCCTTGTGGTGAAACAAACCATACCACGGGTGGGGTTCGAACCCGCGGTCTTGCAAACAAAGCGGCCAGATAGCTTACAGCACTTAGACGTCTCTCACATCTGCTGGACAGTAGAGGTTACAAGATTTTGTACAAAGCACATGTACGCTCACACCTTGAGTATGCTCCACTTTCTTGGATTGGCTGCCCTCCGTCTCATCTGCGACTTCTTGACAGAGTAGAGAACAGAGCAAGACGACTCCTCTCTCGCCTGGACCCATCCTGGATAGATCTGTCATTTCAGAAGAGCCTTCAACACAGGAGGGATGTGCGTGGCTTTACTGTTATGTACCAGGGCAATATTGTCAAAGTACCACACTTGGCTCCACTACGTGGACAGCGAGAAGTGAGCTTCTGTACCACAAGACGGGCAGCAAACAGTAACTTCACTCTGACTGAAACCTTCTCCAGAACATCACTTCATCTGAGATCATTTATACCCAGGATAACTCGAGTCTGGAACACGTTCGTACAGCATAATGACGTCAACGAAATAAAGTCATTTGTCCAAACAAAATCGCTGGACCACAGATGGCTCCAACTTCATCCTGTTCACTACTTGTGTGTCTCATAACAATAAAAAGGCTTTCAAATGAGATGATGGAGAGAGAGAGAGAGAGAGAGAGAGAGGAGAGAGAGAGAGAGAGAGAGAGAGAGAGAGAGAGAGAGAGAGAGAGAGAGAGAGAGAGAGAGAGGCAGTGTTGAGGAACTGCAGGACTACCCGTGCCCTCAGACGAGAGAAAGTAGGGTAGTTCGGCCCCGTGGGCAAGAGAAAGTGCCCTCCTGCGTACCCACTCAGATTGGGCAAGACGCGGAAAGTGTCCGGAGGTAGATTTTGGAGGAGCAAGTGTCGTGTGTGCGTAAACTCACTTACGCACTCACATACGCACAAATATGCTTACAAGTCTACACACATATCAACAGGTAGATACACACATGCGTACAATTGCAGGTATACGCACACATACGTACAATGGCAGGTATACCCACACATACGTACAATGGCAGATATACGCACACATACGTACAATGGCAGGTATACGCACACATGTACGCACTGGTAGCTACACACACATACATACAGGCTCTGCAAGACTAGGCTAGGTTAGGTTTGGTTATGAATGAAATTCTAGCGGTCCCGGTCTCGTTGCTTCCATCTCCCGCATTCCGTTTTCTGTGACCTCCACCGTACAAGGCCCTATAGTACTGTCAACCTCATTCATTGTAATCGCCTATTTGTGGTTTCAGTGGTCGGGTCTCAGCTCCTGGCCCTGACTATGAAACTGGCTGCTTCTGGGTTCGCTCTCTCCTGGCTGCGTGAGCCCTGTCATACATATTCTTAAAGCTGTGTATGAATCTTGCCTCTACAGTTCCTCTGTCTGGGTCGTTCTGTTTCTGACTGCTCTGAGGCCGAAGAAATATTTCCTAACATTCCTGTAACTCTCCTGTGTTTTCAACTTCCAGCTGTGCCCCCGTGTACCTGTTTACCTCCACTATTACTTACTCAATATTTCGTTCGTTTGTGGTCTTTCCTTCTCGCCTGTTTTAATTTTCCTCGTTAGTTTCATACACACCAGAAAGGTACATGTCCCAGTACTGTTGACTGTGGAACCCCACCTGTCACACTTGCCCATTCTGACTCGTCTTCCCGGACAGTCACTCTTTACTTCCTGTTAGTTATTCCTTGATCTATTGTAGAGCCTTTCCTGTTATCTCTGCTGCTACTCTAGCTTTTATTCCAGTCTCTTGTCATAAACCTTCATATAGTCCAGGAATATGCTATCCACTCCTCCTCCTTTCTGCCTCACCTCCGTTACTTTGTTACATAACTCATGCAGGTTTGTGAGACAGGAGTGACCATCTCTAAACCCATGCTGGTTGTTTACGTCTCCTCTCCTTTCCAGGTACGACCACACTACTGTTACTACTACTTACATAGTATCCGTGCTGATGACACTGGTCTGTACTTTATGCTGCCTGTCTGTTGCCTTTCTTAAATACTGGTCCTGCGTTCACTGTCTTCCGCACTTCTGAAGGTTGCCCTTTATTAAGCGACAGTATATACTGCGGTGCTTCGTCTCCTTCAGGACCCACGGAGAAGTATTGTCTGGTCCCACTGCCTTCCAGGTATCTACCTCACTCAGTACTTTCTTCACCTCTTCTCCTGTTGTGTGTATTGTGTCCATTACTCACTGGTGTACTCTCTCTGTCTCTGACTCTCTGGTAATGTCCCTGTTTTTCCCAGACAAGAGCCTCCAACTCAAGGTACACACATGGTGATAACTTAGGGCACCTCTTAACAGAGGTCGTCATCTCGTAGTTTTGTCTCGTGCTGGGTGTCTGTAGATTTAGATTTTGCCACTGAAGTGGCTAGTTTATTGTGCACCTCATATCCATCCTGTGAATGGTAGCGCAAGAGCATATGGATACACAAAAAGCCTAGGAACTAGACCCCAAAAGGGTTAACAGGAGTACATATGGATTTATATCTACAGTTCACTTATCTGTTACAAGTAAATTTAGGAAATTTGCTTAATATATCTGGTATCTTATTTTCATTAATAAGATACCTTGACATGTCACATAGGTTGTTATATTATCTCTATATTCCTCAATAAGTGGACAATTAAGCACACAGTGTTCAAAATAGTGGCCAAAGACCCGGCCACATACTTTGAATTTGGTATGATCAACATCTGTGTGTCTCCCAAACTGCCGGAAGTACTTGTAACCAAGCCTAACCCTGGCCACTACAACATCAGGCAGTCTCTTTACATGGCAAGTTGCTCCATAAACATACTTATCTACGTTCATGTTATCATAGTGGGTTATAGATCTACTCAGGCTTCTATTTGCAGTCCTATAACATTCAGTTTCATCATTTACTTATCTCCTAATATTATTCCTAATGCTAGACACGGAAACATCAAAGTTACATTCTACATTATCCTTCAGAATACTTTTCTTGGCTAACGTATCAACTTTATCACGAAGGCGTAATCCACTGTGTGATGGGATCCATAACAATTGTACAATAACTTCTTTTTCCCGGATTTTTGAGTATCTATACCTGGCTTCTCCAATGAGCATGTTGTTAGAATGTTTATGTGAGTCAAGAGCCTTCAGTGAGGACATCAGTTATGATGACAGAATCAAGCTCAGTGTTATAAGTTAGCTTTAGCGTCATTAGGATGGCCAGAAGTTCAGTTTGTCTATCTATATAGGATCAGTTTGACTGGGTGAATTTTGCCTCTTGACGACTCCGTCTTCTCCTCCTGCTGAGTCAAAGATAAGTCTGATCTCTCTCCTTCGCCTCCCATCCTCCCCATTTGTCCTTCCGTCTCCCTCATGAAGACTGAGGACACTTCCGTGAATATCCTTTTTTTTCCCCTCTTCCATTCCTTCTATCTCCCCTCTTGCATTATTTATTATTGTTGTTGTCTCCCCTTTTCTTCGTTTTCTTTAGATCTATGTCACTCATTACAGAGGTTTACGACCCCGCGGTCCCAGACAAGGACTCTTGATGGATGGTCTGATCAACCAGGACAGAGACAGTAGAATACGAGGTAATCAGTCCTTCAGCCTAGATGATATAGCCCACCACTGTAGTCTAGACCGAGGGACTAATTACCCCGCCATCTACTGTATCCAATTTCAACACCTTCAAAGAGCCCTTGTACTGGATTGATAAAGCCACTGGTGAGCGAAACGTCGTCATAATAAAGTTACTCAGGTGTCGCGCAAGTGTCTCGTTTATCAACCTCTGTCTGTCGCTCTACTGAATAATAAGATGTAGTTTTACTTCTCCACTCTTGTATTTATCTTATTTTTTCCCCATATCGGATGTAACTGAACTACGTCCTGACTGAACTTCATATTGTTTATCATAGCGCGACTACAAGGCTTCCTTGATATCACCTCGGAGACTGACGGTGTCCTCAGACGAAGACACTCTCATTCACATTCTAGTATCGTCTGCGAGGGATGATGCTGTGTTATGGTTAATGTCTGATGTGAAGATGAGGAAGAGAACTGGGGTGAGCACTGAGACCTGACCAACATAACTTTTCACTGTGACAGCCTCTGGTTTAACTCTGCTCACTGTTACTCTTCGTGTTTCGATCCCCGGTACGGGTGGAAACGTTGGTCATGTTTCCTTACACCTGCTGTCCCTATTCACCTAGCAGTAAGTAAGTACCTGGATGCTGGTCGACTTGTGTGGGTGGCATACTGGGTAGTATACCTCAGATAGGGCCGGACTTTGATAAGAACCGAGGAAGGATAACAGCTCTTAACCTTTAAAATTGATCTGTGTAAAAAAAAACAATAAGAATCCATCTGTTCACTTTTCCAGTTATTCCATTTTTTTGCACGCATTTAGTGCGCTGGTACACCATGATGGCCGTCCTCAAAACCGTTTTGCAAAGTCTGTGTATACTGCAGCTGTGTTTTGTTTGTCCTCTAGTGCATGGAAGACCATGTCATAGTGGTCCAGTAGTTGTGAGAGGCAGGAGCGACCTGCTCTGAACCCATGATGTCCTGGATTGTGCTGTTGATGGGTGTCCAGCTGGGTGCTGGCGATCTTGCTTCTTAGAAACCTTTCAAAGATTTTGATAATGTGAGACGCCAGTGCTATCGGTCTGTAGATTTTTCAGAAATGTTTGGTTGCAAGGTGGACCTGCCTAGCAAAGACCTACTGCAGTCTTCTTTCGTGTGTTAGAAATGCTCCTTATGCCTATGCTGGAGAGAGAGAGAGAGAGAGAGAGAGAGAGAGAGAGAGAGAGAGAGAGAGAGAGAGTAGAGAGAGAGAGTTACCTACTTGTGTCCTAACGCGACCCACATCCAGCCATACCTGACCCCGATACACCGACCACCTAGCTATAACAACCTCCCTCCCTCTCCCCTCCCTCCCTCCCTGTTTAATTCCTTCACCACTCTCAAGCTAACACCTCCCTCCCTCTTCCTGATCCCTCTCTAACACACACACACACACACACACACACACACACACACACACACACACACACACACACACACACACACACACACGCACGTTTCGATAGATGTGTTGAAGATTGTTGTTAGGGGTACACATAGCTCCTCTGCTCCCTCTCTCAGGACCCATGGAGAGATGTTATCCGGCCCCATCGCCTTTGAGGTATCTAGCTCGCTTAGTAGCCTCTTCACTTCCTCCTCAGTTGTGTGTATTGTGTCCAGTACCTGATGGTGTACCCTACCTCTCCGCCTTTCTGGAGGCCCTTCTATCTCCTCTGTGAACACCTCTTTGAATCTCATGTTGAGCTCCTCACACACTGTGTTAGTTAGTTACCATTTTGTCCTAGGCTCATGTCGATTAGACACTAGGCCTGTTGTATGTATGTGTGTGTGTGTGTGTGTGTGTGTGTGTGTGTGTGTGTGTGTGTGTGTGTGTGTGTGTGTAACGAAAAACTTCGAAATTCCCGGCGGGGCCGAAACATTTCGAAGTGTTTCGTTACACACACACACACACACACATACATACAACAGGCCTAGTGTCTAATCGACATGTGCCTAGGACAAAATGGTAACTAACTAACTAACACAGTGTGTAAGGAGCTCAACATGAGATTCAAAGAGGTGTTCACAGAGGAGATAGAAGGGACTCCAGAAAGGCGGAGAGGTAGGGTACACCATCAGGTACTGGACACAATACACACAACTGAGGAGGAAGTGAAGAGGCTACTAAGCGTGCTACATACCTCAAAGGCGATGGGGCCGGATAACATCTCTCCATGGGTGCTGAGAGAGGGAGCAGAGGAGCTATGTGTACCACTAACAATGATCTTCAACACATCTATCGAAACAGGGCAGCTACCTGAGGTATGGAAAACAGCAAATGTAGTTCCAATTTTTAAAAAAAGGAGACAGGAACGTAACACTAAACTACAGACCAGTGTCACTGACATGTATTGTATGCAAGGTCATGGAGAAGATAGTCAGGAGAAGAGTGGTGGAGCACCTAGAAAGGATTGAGCTTATCAACGACGGCCAACACGGTTTCAGGGACGGGAAATCCTGTGTCACAAACCTACTGGAGTTCTACGACAGGGTGACAGCAGTAAGACAAGAGAGAGAGGGGTGGGTAGATTGCATATTCTTGGACTGTAAGAAGGCGTTTGACACAGTTCCACACAAGAGATTAGTGCAGAAGCTGGAGGACCAGGCAGGGATAACAGGGAAGGCACTACAATGGATCAGGGAATACCTGTCAGGAAGACAGCAGTGAGTCATGGTACGTGGCGAGGAGTCAGAGTGGGCGCTTGTGACGAGTGGGGTTCCACAGGGGTCAGTCCTAGGACCGGTGCTGTTTCTGGTGTTTGTGAACGACATGACGGAAGGAATAGACTCCGAAGGCTGGACAGGCTGCAAGCCTGGTCCAGCAATTGGCTCCTGGAGTTCAACCCCACCAAGTGCAAATTCATGAAGATTGGGGAAGGGCAAAGAAGACCGCAGACGGAGTACAGTCTAGGGGGGCCAGAGACTACAAACATCAATCAAGGAAAAAGATCTTGGGGTGAGTATAACACCAGGCACATCTCCTGAGACGCACATCAACCAAATAACTGCTGCAGCATACGGGCGCCTAGCAAACCTAAGAACAGCATTCCGACATCTTAATAAAGAATCGTTCAGGACCCTGTACACTGTGTACGTTAGGCCCATACTAGAGTATGCAGCACCAGTTTGGAACCCACATCTAGCCAAACACGTAAAGAAGCTAGAGAAAGTGCAAAGGTTTGCAACAAGACTAGTCCCGGAGCTCCGGTCCTGGAGGACCGGAGCGATAGGGAGGACATGATAACGACATATAAGATGCTGAGAGGAATTGACAAGGTGGACAGAGACAGAATGTTCCAGAGATGGGACACAGCAACAAGGGGACACAGTTGGAAGTTGAAGACTCAGATGAATCACAGGGATGTTAGGAAATATTTCTTCAGTCACAGAGTGGTCGGGAAGTGGAATAGTTTGGGAAGCGATGTAATGGAGGCAGGTTCCATACATAGCTTTAAGAAGAGGTATGATAAAGCTCATGGCGCAGGGAGAGTGACCCAGTAGCGGCCAGTGAAGAGGCGGGGCCAGGAGCTATGAATCGACCCCTGCAATCACAACTAGGTGAGTACACACACACACACACACACACACACACACACACACACATATATATATATATATATATATATATATATATATATATATATATATATATATATAAATATATACAGTTGGATGGGGTCCACTTTTGGTGTAAATTGTTGGACCCATAGCCTCGGTGAAGTGGATAAAAGGCTTCAAGGAAGAATATTTGGATTTCTTCCTGAAGCCATTTGAATATTCCACTTCCCCTACCACCCCATCTTTTTGTTCTTTATATATATATATATATATATATATATATATATATATATATATATATATATATATATATATATAATTTTTTTTCGTACCGAACAGGTAAAACTTGCGATTTTGGCTTAAATAGCAACGCTCTTCTTGCCGAATAAGGCAAGCAAAATTTGTGTATGCAATAATTTCGCAAAAATCATTCTGAAACTAACGAAAAATATATATTTCATTATGTTTGTTTATTATTAAATTATTGTAAACTTATCTAAAATATATTTAGTCGGATTAGGCTAAATTAAATTGCGCTTGTTATAATAAGGTTAGGTAAGTTTTCTGAGGTTCTTAGGCACAAAATTATTAATTTTTACATTAACATAAATGAAAAAGTATATCTTTAAATGTATAAGAGAAAATTTTAGAAAGACTTAATTTTAAATGAGTTGTTGCTAACTGACCAGTTTTACCTATTCGCCATAATATATATATATATATATAGAAAGAGAGAGGAGCTAGTTCTATCATCTTTCACTCCTGGCCTGGATATGTCTCACGGTTATTAGACATTTCTGAAAATTATCAATTTGCAGCACACGAGCGATCAGATGCACTTAGAAGAGACAGACAGACAATCAGTATGAAAGTCTCCCCCTTCACCTATCATCCCTGTCTCTCTCTCTCTCTCTCTCTCTCTCTCTCTCTCTCTCTCTCTCTCTCTCTCTCTCTCTCTGAGTCGTTTCACTTCTTCTGACGATAGGATGCTGAGGAGCTATCCAAGGATGTGGTGCGTACTTCAGCACAGACTGATGCTTCTAACAGAGTGTTGCAGCTGCATGATGACACCAGGTATACAGTGTTGCAGCTGCAGGATGACACCAGGTATACAGTGTTGCAGCTGCAGGATGACACCAGGTATACAGTGTTGCAGCTGCAGGATGACACCAGGTATACAGTGTTGCAGCTGCATGATGACACCAGGTATACAGTGTTGCAGCTGCAGGATGACACCAGGTATACAGTGTTGCAGCTGCAGGATGACACCAGGTATACAGTGTTGCAGCTGCATGATGACACCAGGTATACAGTGTTGCAGCTGCAGGATGACACCAGGTATACAGTGTTGCAGCTGCAGGATGACACCAGGTATACAGTGTTGCAGCTGCAGGATGACACCAGGTATACAGTGTTGCAGCTGCAGGATGACACCAGGTATACAGTGTTGCAGCTGCAGGATGACACCAGGTATACAGTGTTGCAGCTGCAGGATGACACCAGGTATACAGTGTTGCAGCTGCAGGATGACACCAGGTATACAGTGTTGCAGCTGCAGGATGACACCAGGTATACAGTGTTGCAGCTGCAGGATGACACCAGGTATACAGTGTTGCAGCTGCAGGATGACACCAGGTATACAGTGTTGCAGCTGCAGGATGACACCAGGTATACAGTGTTGCAGCTGCATGGATGACACCAGGTATACAGTGTTGCAGCTGCAGATGACACCAGGTATACAGGTTGCAGCTGCAGGTGCACCAGGTATACAGTGTTGCAGCTGCAGGATGACACCAGGTATACAGTGTTGCAGCTGCAGGATGACACCAGGTATACAGTGTTGCAGCTGCAGGATACACCAGGTATACAGTGTTGCAGCTGCAGATGACACCAGGTATACAGTGTTGCAGCTGCATGATGACACCAGGTATACAGTGTTGCAGCTGCAGGATGACACCAGGTATACAGTGTTGCAGCTGCAGGATGACACCAGGTATACAGTGTTGCAGCTGCAGGATGACACCAGTCTACAGAGTGTATCTTCACTGTCTGTCTGGCAGGTTTCACCAGAAATATTTTTCCAGTCATGGCTGAGTCAATCTTCTTCCCTCAGGACCCGAGGCAGAGTTGAGCTCTGTCTTCCATTCATTCCCACACTTCTTCCATCCTTACATCATGCTCATTATATATATATATATATATATATATATATATATATATATATATATATATATAATATATATATATATATGTACATACAGTTTAATCTCTGTATTTACCCAATTTTCACTTTAATTACAGTTTGCCTCACATAAACCCATATATATGATGTTTGATCTGAAAAAGAGGCAAATGGAAAGCACAACTGCTGGACACATTTGCATAACGTCACAGCTGGACGACAAGTGGTGTTCCGCGAGCAGCAGTTCTGGGTCCCCTGCTGTTTCTAACACACACACACACACACACACACACACACACACACACACACACACACACACACACACACACACAACACACACACACACACACACACACACACACACATACAACACACACACACACACACACACACACACACACACACACACACACACACACACACACACACACACACACACACACACACACACACACACACACACACATACACACACACACACACACACACACATCGGACACAGTACAGCATAGAAGGAGAGAAGTGAAAAGGAGCTGAAGGTAACTATTACACCCAACATATCTCCAGAATTGCACATAAACCTAATAACGTCAGCGGCATATGCAAGATTAGTGAACCTCCGAATAGTATCCAGGAACTTGAACAGAAAATCTTTGAAAATCTTAACCACAGTATATGTTAGACCAGTCACAGAGTACGCAGCCCCAGCATGGAGCCCACTCCTTGCCAACCACGTGAGGAAACTGAAAAGGTCTATAACAAGACTAGTACCAGGACTGAGGAGAGAAGGACAAGGGGGAGACAAAGTTTTAAGAGGAATTGATATGGCCGATAAGAACAGATTGTTTGAATTAAGAGGACCAGGATCAAGGGGCACAGGTGGAAGATGAAGACGCAGATGAACCACGGGGATGTTAGGAAGTGTTTCTTTAGTCTCAGGATGTTTGATAAGTGGACTGACGTGGATGAGGCAGTGGGAGACAAACTCAGTACACAGCTTTAAGAGCAAGTATGATAAGGCACAAAAAGCCAGAAGTCAGTCATTCCGATGGAGCTGGTCTCGGAAAGCAAGGGCCAGGAGCTGAGTCTCTACCCCTGCAAACACCAGTGGTGTCTTAGTCACTGTCAGTGCACCACCAGTGGTGTCTTAGTCACTGTCAGTGCACCACCAGTGGTGTCTTAGTCACTGTCAGTGCACCACCAGTGGTGTCTTAGTCACTGTCAGTACACCACCAGTGGTGTCTTAGTCACTGTCAGTGCACCACCAGTGGTGTCTTAGTCACTGTCAGTGCACCACCAGTGGTGTCTTAGTCACTGTCAGTGCGCCACCATTGGCGTCTTAGTCCCTGTCAGTGCACAACCATTGGTGTCTTAGTCACTGTCAGTGCACCACCAGTGGTGACTTAGTCACTGTCAGTGTACCACCAGTGGTGTCTTAGTCACTGTCAGTGCACCACCAGTGGTGTCTTAGTCACTGTCAGTGCACCACCAGTGGCGTCTTAGTCACTGTCAGTGTACCACCAGTGGCGTCTTAGTGACTGTCAGTGCACCACTAGTGGTGTCTTAGTGACTGTCAGTGAACCACCAGTGGCGTCTTAGTGATTGTCAGTGCACCACCAGTGGCGTCTTAGTCACTGTCAGTGCACCACCAGTGGCGTCTTAGTGACTGTCAGTGCACCACCAGTGGCGTCTTAGTGACTGTCAGTGCACCACTAGTGGTGTCTTAGTGACTGTCAGTGAACCACCAGTGGCGTCTTAGTGACTGTCAGTGCACCACTAGTGGCGTCTTAGTCACTGTCAGTGCACCACCAGTGGTGTCTTAGTCACTGTCAGTACACCACCAGTGGCGTCTTAGTCACTGTCAGTGCACCACCAGTGGTGTCTTAGTCACTGTCAGTGCACTTCCAGTGGCGTCTTAGTGACTGTCAGTGCACCACCAGTGGCGTCTTAGTGACTGTCAGTGCACCACCAGTGGCGTCTTAGTGACTGTCAGTGCACCACCAGTGGCGTCTTAGTCACTGTCAGTGCACCACCAGTGGTGTCTTAGTCACTGTCAGTGCACCACCAGTGGTGTCTTAGTCACTGTCAAAGTCACCACTGTCTTTACCATCTTAAACAATCCTCGAGTATGCAGTACCAGCTTGGAGCCAACACTTAATTTAATAATTAAAATGATGAGAGAGAGAGAGAGAGAGAGAGAGAGAGAGAGAGAGAGAGAGAGAGAGAGAGAGAGAGAGAGAGAGAGAGAGAGAGAGAGAGAGAGAGAGAGAAGAAAGCTGATGTAGGTAACAGCTCTTAGCTTGTAAATATACTTAGGAATTTTTAACCTAAATTTGTAAAACCTTATTAAAAAGAGTAAAGAAAGTTGATGATGAGAGAAAGTGACCTACGAAAGTGATGCTCTTGTGAAAGTGACGTGACAAACAAACCAATTTGTTGTCCTCAGACCATCAGCAGACAGACCACAAGCTGGTCTCTACACCCCCAGCTGGTCTCTGCACCCCCAGCTGGTGTGTGTGTGGTAGTTACCATTTTGTCCTAGGCACATGTCTATTAGACACTAGGCCTGTGTGTGTGTGTACTCACCTTGTTGTGGTTGCAGGGGTCGAGTCATAGCTCCTGGCCCAGCCTCTTCTCTGGTCGCTACTGGGTTACGCTCCCTGCTCCGTGAGCTTTATCATACCTCTCCTTAAAGCTATGTATGGAACCTGCCTCCACTACATCGCTTCCCAAGCTATTCCACTTCCCGACCACTCTATGACTGAAGAAATACTTCCTAACATCCCTGTGATTCATTTGAGTCTTCAACTTCCAACTGTGTCCCCTTGTTGCTGTGTCCCATCTCTGGAACATTCTGTCTCTGTCCACCTTGCCAATTCCTCTCAGTATCTTATATGTCGTTATCATGTCCCCTCTATATCTCCTGTGTGTGTGTGTGTGTGTGTGTGTGTGTGTGTGTGTTACAATAATCGCAAACAAGCAACAATAAATGGTGGCAAAGATGTAGTTGTAGTTGAAACTATTGATGGTTGTTAACACTAGTGATAGTTAACACCAGTGATGGTTAACACCAGTGATGGTTAACACCAGTGATAGTTAACACCAGTGATGTTTAACACAGTGATAGTTAACACCAGTGATGGTTAACACCAGTGATGGTTAACACCAGTGATACTTAACACCATTGATAGTTGTTAACACCAGTGATAGTTAACACCAGTGATGGTTAACATTAGTGATAGTTAACACCAGTGATAGTTAACACCAGTGATGGTTAACACCTTAGTGATAGTTAACACCAGTGATGGTTAACACCAGTGATAGTTAACACCAGTGATGGTTAACATTAGTGATAGTTAACACCAGTGATAGTTAACTCCAGTGATAGTTAACACCAGTGATAGTTAACATCAGTGATGGTTAACACTAGTGATAGTTGTTAACATTAGTGATGGTTAACACCAGTAATGGTTGTTAACACCAGTAATGGTTGTTAACACCAGTGATGGTTAACACCAGTGATGGTTGTTAACACCAGTGATGGTTGTTAACACCAGTGATGGTTAACACCAGTGATGGTTGTTAACACCAGTGATGGTTGTTAACACCAGTGATGGTTAACACCAGTGATGTTAACACCAGTGATGATTAATACCAGTGATGGTTGTTAACACCAGTGATGGTTAACACCAGTGATGGTTGTTAACACCAGTGATGGTTAACACCAGTGATGGTTAACACCAGTGATGGTTAACACCAGTGATGGTTGTTAACACCAGTGATGGTTTAACACCAGTGATGGTTAACACCAGTGATGGTTAACACCAGTGATGGTTGTTAACACCAGTGATGGTTAACACCAGTGATGGTTAACACCAGTGATGGTTAACACCAGTGATAGTTAACACCAGTAGGTGTTAACACCAGTGATAGTTAACACCAGTATGTTAACACCAGTGATGTTAACACCGTGATGTTAACACCAGGTGAATGGTGTTAACACCAGTGATGGTTAACACCAGTGATGGTTAACACCAGTGATGGTTAACACCAGTGATGGTTGTTAACACCAGTGATGGTTAACACCAGTGATGGTTGTTAACACCAGTGATGGTTAACACCAGTGATGGTTAACACCAGTGATGGTTAACACCAGTGATGGTTGTTAACACCAGTGATGGTTAACACCAGTGATGGTTGTTAACACCAGTGATGGTTAACACCAGTGATGGTTAACACCAGTGATGGTTAACACCAGTGATGGTTAACACCAGTGATGGTTAACACCAGTGATGGTTAACACCAGTGATGGTTGTTAACACCAGTGATGGTTAACACCAGTGATGGTTAACACCAGTGATGGTTGACACCAGTGATGGTTAACACCAGTGATGGTTGTCAACACCAGTGATGGTTGTTAACACTAGTGATAGAACACATGTGATGACTGTTAACACCAGTTATAGTTGACATAAGGGATGTTGACCTGTAGCAGTGGGCGGGACGTCCTGTAGCAGTGGGCGGGGCCTCCTGTAGCAGTGGGCGGGACCTCTTGTATCAGTGGGAGGGACCTCCTGTAGCAGTGGGCGGGACCACTTGTAGCAGTGGGCGGGACCTCCTGTAGCAGTGGGCGGGACCTATTGTAACAGTGGGCAGGACCTCTAGTATCAGTGGGCGGGACCTCTTGTAGCAGTGAGCGGGACGTCCTGTAGCAGTGGGCGGGACCTCTTGTAGCAGTGGGCGGGGCCTCTTGTAGCAGTGGGCGGGACCTATTGTAGCAGTGAGCGGGACCTCTTGTAGCAGTGGGCGGGACGTCCTGTACCAGTGGGCGGGACCTCTTGTAGCAGTGGACGGGGCCTCCTGTAGCAGTGGGCGTGATCTGTAACAGTGGCTGGGACCTCCTGTAGAAGTGGGCGGAGCCTCCTGTAGCAGTTGATGGGACCTGTAGCATGGGGCGTAACCTCCTGTAGCAGTGGGCAGGACATCTAATAGCAGTGGGCGGGACCTCCTGTAGCAGTGGGCAGGACATCCAGTAGCAGGGGGCGGGACCTTCTGTAGCAGTGGGCGAGACCTCCTGTACTAGTAGGCGGTACCTCCTGTAGCAGTGGGCGGGACCTCCTGTAGCAGTGGGTGGGACCTCCTTAGTAGTGGGCAGGACCTCCTGTAGCGATTTGGCGGGACCTTCTGTAGCAGTTTGGCGGGACCTCCTGTAGAAGTATGGCGGGACCTCCTGTAGCAGTGGGCGGGACCTCCTGTAGCAGTGGGTGGGACCTCCTGTAGCAGTTTTGCGGGACCTCCTGTTGCAGTGGGCGAGACCTCCTGTACCAGTGGGCGGGACCTCCTGTAGCAGTGGGCAGGACCTCCTGTAGCAGTGGGCGTGACCTACTGTAGCAGTGGGCGGGACCTAATGTATTGAGACGAGAAATACAGGTGAAGGGGCGGGGCTTGTGTTAATGACGTCACGCGACCCAGTGCCTGAGCTCATCTCTCAGCCAATCGCGTTGCAGAAAGTTAGTGACGTCACAGCTCTTCGTGCGCCTCAACCAACCGCGCTGCAGAAAGTCAGTGACGCCACAGCCCCGCGAGCGTTTCAGCCAATCGCGGGGCAGAAAATCGATGACGCCACGGGTTAGCAGGGTCGGTGCCACCAACACGACACGGAGGTGGGGTTGACTGCTTAGCGGGGCGACGAATGTGGGCTAAAGGTGTAATGTAGGTCTGGCGGAGCCACCTGAGGCTCATTAAGTTTTGAACTGCAGTGCCGTGTGGACGCTACTCCTGCTAGTCTCTAATATCACTGGTAGGTAGTGTGTTAGTTAGTTAGTTGCCATTTTGAGTGTGTGTGTGTTAGTTACCATTTTGTCCTAGGCACATGTCGATTAGACACTAGGCCTGTTGTATATATGTGTGTGTGTGTAAGGAAACACTTCGAAATGTTACGGCCCCGCCGGGAATTGAACCCGGGCCCTCCGTGCGTGAAGCAAGAGCGCTAGCCACCATGCCATCGGGGCGTGTGTGTGTGTGTGTGTGTTTGTGTGTGTGTTTGCGTGTGTGCGTATGTGTGTGTGTGTTTGTGTGTGTGTGTGTGTTTGTGTGTGTGTGTTTGTGTGTGTTTGCATGTGTGTGTATGTGTGTGTGTGTTTGTGTGTGTGTGTGTTTGTGTGTGTGTGTTTGTGTGTGTTTGCATGTGTGTGTATGTGTGTGTGTGTTTGTGTGTGTGTTTGCATGTGTGTGTATGTGTGTGTGTGTGTGTGTGTGTGTTTGTGTGTGTGTATGTGTGTGTGTGTTTGTGTGTGTGTTTGCGTGTGTGTGTATGTGTGTGTTTGTGTGTGTGTGTGTGTGTGTTTTGTGTGTGTGTTTGTGTGTGTGTTTGCATGTGTGTGTATGTGTGTTTGTGTTTGTGTGTGTGTGTGTGTGCATGTGTGTGTGTGTGTGTGTGCATGTGTGTGTGTGTCTTTGTGTGTGTGTTTAAGGGGGGGGAGGTGTTTCCCGCCAAAAGTTGTTTTTTTATTCTACAAAAATTGCGCTTTCTGAGCCATGTGTGTGAAGTGTGTGGACCAGGTGTGTATGTTAACCGTGTGGACCAGGTGTGTATGTTAACCGTGTGGACCAGGTGTGTATGTTAACCGTGTGGACCAGGTGTGTATGTTAACCGTGTGGACCAGGTGTGTATGTTAACCGTGTGGACCGGTGTGTATGTTAACCGTGTGGACCGGGTGTGTATGTTAACCGTGTGGACCAGGTGTGTATGTTAACCGTGTGGACCAGGTGTGTATGTTAACCGTGTGGACCAGGTGTGTATGTTAACCGTGTGGACCAGGTGTGTATGTTAACCGTGTGGACCAGGTGTGTATGTTAACCGTGTGGACCAGGTGTGTATATTAACCGTGTGGACCAGGTGTGTATGTTAACCGTGTGACCAGGTGTGTATGTTAACCGTGTGGACCAGGTGTGTATGTTAACCGTGTGGACCAGGTGTGTATGTTAACCGTGTGGACCAGGTGTGTATATTAACCGTGTGGACCAGGTGTGTATGTTAACCGTGTGGACCAGGTGTGTATGTTAACCGTGTGGAAAAGGTGTGTATGTTAACCGTGTGGACCAGGTGTGTATATTAACCGTGTGGACCAGGTGTGTATGTTAACCATGTGGACCAGGTGTGTATGTTAACCGTGTGGAAAAGGTGTGTATGTTAACCGTGTGGACCAGGTGTGTATGTTAACTGTGTAAACCAAGTGTGTATGTTAACTGTGTGGATAAGGTGTGTATGTTAACTGTGTGATAAGGTGTGTATGTTAACAGTGTTGGCCAGGTGTGTATGTTAACTGTGTGGACCAGGTGTGAGGGAACTGTGTGGACCAGGTGTGAGGGAACTGTGTGGACCAGGTGTGTGTGTGAACTGTGTGGACCAGGTGTGAGGGAACTATGTTGAAAGTACACAGACAGTACACAGTGGTCAGCATAGCGCCAGTGTCCCATACCAGTTGGACCTCCACTATAGTGTCCCGTAACAGGTGGACCGTCGCTACAGTGTCCCATACCAGGTGGATCGTCACTATAGTGTCCCATACCAGGTGGACCGTCACTACAGTGTCCCATACCAGATGGATCGTCACTACAGTGTCCAACAGCAAGTGGACCGTCACTACAGTGTCCCACACCAGGTGGACCGTTACTACAGTTTCCCATACCAGGTGAACCGTCACTACAGTGTCACCAGGTGGACCGTCGCTACAGTGTCCCATACCAGGTGGACCGTCACTAGTGTCACGAGGTGGACCGTCACTACAGTGTCCCAAACCTGGTGGACCTCACTACAGTGTCCCACAGCAGGTGAACCGTCACCACCCTGTCCCACACCATGTGGACCGTCACCACAGTGTCCCACACCTGGTGGACCGTGACTACAGTGTCCCACATCAGGTGGTCCGTGACTACAGTGTCCCACACCTGGTGGACCGTGACTACTGTGTCCCACACCTGGTGGACCGTCACTAGAGTGTCCCACACCTGGTGAACCATCACCACAGTGTCCCACACCTGGTGGACCGTCACCACAGTGTCCTACACCTGGTGGATCGTAACCACCGTGTCCCACACCAGGTGGACCGTCACAACAGTGTCCCACACAAGGTAGACCGTCACCACAGTGTCCACCACCAGATGGACCGTCACTACAGTGTCCCACACCTGGTGGACCGTCACTACAGTGTCCCTCACCAGGTGGACCGTCACAACAGTGTCCCACACCTGGTGTGGTAGACCGTCACTACAGTGTCCCACACCAGGTGGACCGTCACTACAGTGTCCCTCACCTGGTGGACCGTCCCTACAGTGTCCCACACAAGGTAGACCGTCACCACAGTGTCCCACACCAGGTGGAGCGTCACCAGAGTGTCTCACACCTGGTGGACCGTCACTAATGTCCCACACAAGGTAGACCGTCACCACAGTGTCCCACACCAGGTGGAGCATCACCAGAGTGTCTCATACCTGGTGGACCGTCACTAAAGTGTCCCACACAAGGTGGACCGTCACCACAGTGTCCCACACCAGGTGGACCTTCACTACAGTGTCCCACACAAGTTGGACCGTCACCATGGTGTCCCACACCAGGTGGACCGCCACCATAGTGTCCCACACATCAGGTGAACCGTCACCATAGTGTTCCACACACCAGGTGGACCCTCACCACAGTGTCCCACACCTGATGAACCGAGGGGATGGGGTTAGGGGAAGGGGGATCAGAAATTGTGATTGAATGATGGTGTGTAACACACACACACAGGGGCCAGGAGCTGTAACTCGACCCTCTGAAAGCACAAGCAGGTGAGTACAAACACAGTATTTATCGACAAGTGTCTTAGAGAGAGAGAGAGAGAGAGAGAGAGAGAGAGAGAGAGAGAGAGAGAGAGAGAGAGAGAGAGAGAGAGAGCAGGGTTGTAGAGTTAGTACACAACCTAAATTTCGGGACGTTGGCTACCTTAATTAACCTCTAGTCCCTCATCCCCGTCTCTCTCTCTCTCCATATATATATATATATATATATATATATATATATATATATATATATATATATATATATATATATATATAAAATCACTCAAGTAAGCGAGGAGATAAACAAGACTGATGTAAATGTAGGAGCTGCACCGTCTTCCCCCCTTCCTTCTTTCATTCCTTCCTTCCTTCCTTCCTTCTTTCCTTCCTTCCTTCCTTCCTTCCTTCCTTCCTTCCTTCCTTCCTTCCTTCGTTCCTTCCTTCCTTCTTCCTTCCTTCCTTCCTTCCTTCCTTCCTTCCTTCCTTCCTTCCTTCCTCCCTCTCCTCGCAGACTTATAACGTTCCGCTGCTGAGATTGTTCCCAGAATTCAAATTCATATATTTATTTCTTTTAAGTAATTTATATGTGAAATTGTTTATTCTGGTTGTGCTGCATTGATTGTTCTGCTTGTGTTGCATTGGTTATATTGCTTGTGTTGCACTTGTTGTTTTGCTTGTGTTGCATGCTTTACGCAGTGTGAACCAGGTGAGGTGTCAGGTGTGTGTGTCAGGTGTGTGTGTCAGGTGTGTGTGTGTGCGTGTGAGGTGGTCCGTCATGCGAGGGAAGGAGGGGGGTTGTGGTCCCACACAGGCAGGAAAGAGGGAGGGAAGGGAGGGACAGCAATGTCTCTCACCGTCCCCAGAATTTCCTTTTAGGACCCTGAGATCCTAGCCTACATATTAACAACATCAACATCCTGAACACACAACACACTACTTCAAACTGAACCTTATCAGAGGCAACAGACCAGGCAAGGTAACTGCTACAACTATACAACAATCTAGACACCATAGCCCTGAGCCACTAGCTGCTTAACAAGTCACTAGAAGAAAAACTAGTAAATGTTTCCCCAGTAAACACAAAGGTAGACAGAGCCCTCACCTCAAACTATCGTCCCTCTAGCTTAACATTAATATTATGTAAACATGAGGATTGATCAGGGACAAGTATGTGTATTTTGTCTAAGACAGCAGCTTAATAACCAGACACCAACGTGGATTTTCCAAAAAAATATATCACATGTGACAAACTTACACCCACATACACACACTGGCCGTCTTCCACCAAGGCAGAGTGAACCGAAAAAGAAGAACACTTTCACAATCACTCACACTATCACTATCTTGCCAGAGGTGTGCTGATGCTACATTTCAGATGTCCTTCCAAACTGAAAATATCTCCACTCCTTCTTCAGACTGCAGACACTGTACTTCCCACCTCAAGGACTCAAGTCCGGCTAACCAGTTTCCCTGAATTCCTTCACAAAATGTTACCTTGCTATTACAAACACGGGTAAAGAATGACCTATGTGACCTGGTCGTAATGGGAATGTGGAGCAAACAAAACTCAACAGTAGAATATAATGTATATTTGCCTTCATCAGATGATATATACAAGTATGTACACTGTGTACAATATGTACAGATAGAATAGTAAGTGTACACCGTGCTCAACCAGCAGCTAGGCAAGTCTGTCAATTCGCTTACCACAAGTGAACCACGTTAATTCAGCTTTGGGGGGGCTTGCCTGTGATTGGCCAATGAACCAAGGTATTGATTTAACGACGGGTACTCTATTGATCGTTAAACCCTTAGCACCCGGTTCGCTGGTTGGGAGGCAGCCTATATGGGAGTGTGACAAATGCCGAATAAAATGTGCATGCTCACACTCCAATAGCTGGTCAGGCCCCCAATAAACCTTTGCCTCCATTCATTCCGATCTAACACGCTCACACACCCCTGCTGAATGCCCAAGCTCCTCGCACACAAAACCTTTACCCTTTCCCTGCAACCTTTCCCAGGATGACATCCCTAACCTGCCTTCCCTCCAGTACAGATTTATATGCCCTCCAGGCGCTAGTTCAGGGACTATATCAAGACGAACAGGTGGCAGGCAGCCACTCAGAGCATCTCTCTCTCTCTCTCTAGGTTAAGGTTCCTAACTTGGTTTACAAGCTAAGAGCTGGTACCTACAGTAGTGTGCATATTAACTGGGACAGTGATGAAATAAAACATTTTGAAAAATTAGTCTTCATTTGAAAAAAAACACACGGCAATGATATTACAGATAATTGTTTTAATAAGATATATGACTACCCTTTGCTTTTGTAAGTATTGCTACACACTTTGGTACAGAACGGACCAATGTTGAACACATTTTGGCAAGTTCTTCGTCGTGGTACCAGGTCCTAATAACAGCAACAATTAGCTTCTCCACATTTGAACAGTCCTGTTTCGCGATCGATAGATCGCCATAGATTCTCAAATGGGTTGAGGTCAGGAGAGTTTCCAGGCCAATTTAGAACGTCAGCATTTAGAATGTCAGCATTTTTCTGGAAGTGTGTCATGGAGCAAGATCCTGTTGGAAAATGCCTTCTCGATCAGGAAAGTCTATCCACAATGGGAAGCAAATGAGTTGTCAGGATTGCCTTGTATTTGTCACTGTTCATGGTTCCCTCAACAATAACAAGCCGTCCAGGGCCTTTAGCAGTAAAACTACCCCAAAAACATCTTCTTAGGTGGTTGTTTTGGCTCTTGTTGAATGTGCCCATTCCAAAGAGGTTGGCATTTGCTCCATCTCACTATCACTGATCTGTACTCATGTACTTCAAAATGCGCCTTATCTGAAAATATAACTTTTCTCCATTCATCTGTCGTCCATCCCTTGCGGTAGAGTGCCCACTGCAGCTGTTTTTTCTTCATAGCATCAGTCAATAATTGTTTCTTTACCGTCTTTCTAGCAGTTCCGCCAACTTCAAGGAGCCTTCGTCAAACAATTGAAGAATCAACATTTACTCCAGCTGAAGCCAAATCTCTCTGTAGATCTTAGCGGGTTTTCTTGAGATTCTTCACACTATTTCTTATGATAACCTTGTCATCGTGAGGTGTTGTCTTGCGTTTTCTTCTACATCTCCCTGGACGCAGCACTCCACAATCACCAGTGTCGTCAGCTCTCTTCAGAATCCGACCAACAATTGACTTTGCTGGGCTCAAATTTTCGGCGATCTGTCTGATACTCGAATCAGCATGTTTTCTAAGAGCTACAATACTTGTACTCTTCTTAGGAGTAACATCCATCATGAATTTCAGCGGTAATCATGAATTGAAGGGGAGAATTTGGTGAAACCACATTCACTCACGGAACACGCTTGCAGGAATAGTCTTACAGAACAACAGCTGTTGTAGCACTGACGAGAGTCGCAGGGTAACACCACAGCTGAATGGTTGCCAGAAGTAGGTAGCAAATTCTTCTGAAAAGAAAAGAACCCTAACTATATTAATTAGGTCGGAAACTAAGACATAGTATGAGATTATCACAAAATATACTCCTGTCCCAATTAATTTGCACACTAATGTATATCAGCTCATTTGAAAGCCTCTCTCTCTCCTATAGCTTCCCCTAATAAAGCCTCTAATCCTACCCACCCACCACCAGCCCACCCACCCACCACCAGCCCACCCACCCACCACCAGCCCACCCACCCACCACCAGCCCACCCACCCACCGACCTACCTTGTATGTAGGTCAAGAAGGCAGGCCTCTGTGTTAGGTCGTGTGGGAACCTGATTCCGGGAGCAGGAGGAAGTGAAGAGGAAGAGGAGGAGGAGAAGGTGAAGGTGAGGAGAGTAGTAGGTAGTACACGGGAGAGAGAGAGAGAGAGAGAGAGAGAGAGAGAGAGAGAGAGAGAGAGAGAGTACGTGTCGTGGCAGCGGGAAATCAAAGGTTAAGTCGAAGACAACAAAAAGTCTCTAAAACGTACATTTATCAACGTTATTTGACTCATTTTGGTTAATATCTTGTGTGTGTGTGTGGTTGCAAAAGTCTAGGCTTAGCTCCTGGCCCCGCTTCTCAATTTTGCACTTGCCAGATTCACTCTACTCCATCATCGTGGGCCTTATCATGCCTGCTCTTAAAGCTATGTATGGAGTCTGCCTCCACCACTTCTTCATGGGACTGAAGAAACAATTAACATCTCTGTTTATTACCTCTCAAACAGCCTGTTCCTCTCTATGCTGAGTATTTTGTATGTTGTTATCATATCTTCCCTGGTTCTTCTATCCTCCAGTGTGGTTAGACTCAGTTCCACTAACCTCTTCTCATAGCTCCTGGTCCTTAGGAACAAGCCTTATTCCATACTTCCACAAGAGTGGGTTCCATGTTGGTGCTGCATACTCCAAGATGGGTTCTACGTACCTAGAGTCTACCTGGAAGGTATTCTGGGGGTCAACCCCCCACGGCCAGATCCATGACCAGGTCATGGTGCATAAGAGCCTGATTGACCAGGCTGTTACTGCTGGCTGCATTCACGCTTGACACATGCTGTATAAGGGGCTCAGAAAGATTCTTTGTTAAGATTTCTGAAGGCCATTCACTCTCAGATGTGCCAGGTTATTAGATTGATGTGAACCTCTGGCGATATGTTCGGCACCATGCTCACCCCTTGGTCTTTCTCTCTGAGTAAAGTCTACAACCTCTGTTCCGTGAGACCATACTCCATCTTCGGTCTTCTGACCTTTCCCCGACCTTCATAACCTTGCATAGACTGGGTTTGAATTCAAGCATCCACTTATCTGATCAGTCTTGCAGTTGATACAGATAATTTTGCAGTTTTTCCCAGTCTCATCTGTTTGTATTCTACTCATTAGTTTTACATCATCAGCAAACAGAGATACATCTGATTTAATTCCATCTGGTATATCCTTCACATAAACCAGAAATAATAATGGTCCTAATACCTGTCCTCGTGGAACCCTGCTTGGTACTCTTCCCCATTCTGACGTCTCTTCCCGGATAATCACTCTTTGCTTCCTTCCCCCGGGGTACAGTTTTATATGCCGGGGTATGTTCCCTGTTTTATCTGTCTGGACTTCAAGTTTTTGCTCCAGTCTTTTGTGGAATACAATAAATAACTTCTTCCAGGCTAAGAAGACCCATTCCTCTCTCTCGTGTCTTATTTCCGCTACTTTGTCATAAAATTCCATCAGGTTGGTAAGACATGATTTACTATCTCTGAACCCGTGTTGGTTGCTGTCTGTGAAAGCTCTTCCCACCAAATGCTCTACCACTCTCCCGTCTTCTCCATTACCTTGCAAGTTATACATGTCAGTGAAACTGGTTTGTAGTTCAACGCTTTCTACCTGTTTCATCTCTTAAATATAGGGACTCCATTTACTGTCTTACAGATCTTTAGTTGTGGCACAATCCATGTTGACACTGTCAGGTCCCACTGCCTCGGATGTATCCAGCTCCATCAAAACTTTTTTTATACCTCTTCCCGTATTGTGTGTATGGTATCCAGGATCTGCGAATGTACCCTTTTTCCTGAGCTTTTTGTCATTGTTCCAGTGTCCACTGAGAAGACCTCATTGAAGTGCTTGTCCAACACTTCACAGATTTCCTTGACATTTCCCATAAGCTTTCCTCCTTCCTTCTTGAGTCGTATTACCTGGTCTTTCATTGTTGTCTGTCTTTTGATGCGGCTGTGAAGCAGCTTTGGTTCAGACTTGGCCTTGCTGCAGTGTCATTCTCACCTCCTCCTCATTCCTGTATATTCATTTCTGGTTAGTCTGCTCACTTTTCTGTTTTCGTCTGTCCGTCGCTTTCTGTAGTTATTTTTTTTTTTTTTACAAATTCGTATACGTTACTTTTTATTTGTCTCTCTGCATCTCCGGCTCAACCAAGAGCCTCTTTGCTATCTCCTATTTGCCTCTTGGGTATAAAATTTTCCTCTGCCCCTCCCAGCACTTCATAACTACGTACTCCATCGTCTCGTCCACTTATCTTCCTTACACTGCGCTGTATTCAGGAATTCCCTCATCTCTGCAAAGTTCTTTTTCTAAAGTCTGGCTTCTCACTCTCTCTACTCATCATTCTTCCCTCTACATTCAGTTCCACAAGGTACTTGAAATTCAGCACTGCATGGTCTATGGGTATCAGAGGCACTCTCGTATTCTATTTCTTCTGTGTCTGACATGGGTTAAATACTATGTCCAGTCTTGCTGGCTCATCCCCTCTTCTCTCTCTAGTCGTATCCTTGACATGATGACACACAGTTTTCCCTGACCACTTTCATCAACGTAGCTCTCCATGTCTCCGATCCCTCACGAGGGTCCCAGTTCTCCCAGTTTATCTGCGACTGAAATCCCTCATGTTGAACGGCTTTGTTTTAGCTCTGTGGGCACTCATAGCTGCTTCACTTATGATGTCAATCATTCCTTCGTTGTTGTCTTCACGTTCTTACCTCGATCTCCTGTTGTTAGGTGTCGGGTTGTAAATCGCCATCTACTACTTTGGGTCCCCCACTCTTAACTAAGCCTGCTACGAAGTCTTGTATCTCTTCTCTGTTCATCCTTCTCACCTCTTCAGAACTCCAATGATTTCCTATTAGCAGTACTACTCCTCCACCTCCCCCTGCTTTCTCTTTCCTTATCACTTGAAATCCTACCGGAAATATGGCATCTGATATTATGTGGCTCAGCTTTGTCTCTGTGATAGCTATGATGTCTGGAGGTACTTCAACTGTTCATTCCTTCAGCTCGTCACTCTTCTTGATGTAGTTCGTCTGTGTAGTGTGCCGCATGCTCAGATTATTTACCTTTTATCACACACTCATTTTTGCTCTCTACTTTTTCCCCTCTACATGTTGCTCTGACGGGTGTGGTGGAGGGTTCACTCTCTCCTGTGTGCGTAAGTCTGTCATACATATTTCTAAAGCTATGTGTGGATTCTCCCTGGGTTAACCATGGACTCACTCTGTACATGTGAGTTTGTTCACAATACTGTACAAAGAATGATCACACACACACACACACACACACACACACACACAGCAACAACAGCAGCAGCAGCAGCAGCAGCATCTCACAGCCATGACACTGACCTAGAAGGCCAGCATGTGACTGGTGTTAGGTGTGGCTGGTGCTGGAAGTGGCTGTCTCGTTCAAGGTCTGGCTTCCTGCCTCCGTTGCTGCTTCATCATTCTTATGTGCAAAAGGAAGCGCTAAACTCAGAGGGCATGGGGGGGGAGGTAATCAGATTTGTTCCAGGGAAATGGGTGGATCCTGGGAATTACGACTGTGGTCGTACAAGTGGTTTCATCTGTGTGGTCATACAGGTGGTTCTATCTGTGTGGTCATACAGGTGATTTCATCTGTGTGGTCGTACAGGTGGTTCCATCTGTGTGGCCGTACAGGTTGTACTATCTGTGTGGTCGTGCAGGTGGTACCATTTCTCTGCTCCTACGCTGAAGACTGTAATTACTTCGCTGAGTTTGTCGGGGTCGAACCACGGCAAACTGGGTCGTCTAGAAAATAGTTAATGGTTATAATCATAACCGTAATTTTTAAAAGAGGTGGAGGGGTAAGCCAGCGGAAGTCCTCGGTCAGATGACCAAAAGCTATAGCTGTGGGTCATGACTGACCCGCGTCTGGAAACATTTGACATGTTTCCTGACAAACGTTATGCTACCTGGGTCCTCTGAACGTCCTGTTAAATGATGCTCCAGCTGGGAGGACCTGAGTAGCGAGTTTCTCTCGCGCTTAACACAAGGTAGATCAAGCCTCTACCACTTCTTGCGTTGAATGATCCACACGGACGGTGGATCAAGCCTCCACCACTCATTGTGTTGAAAGAAGGGAATATGCAGCACTTAAAGTTGATCCAAGGAAGGGGCAGGCAGTTTCAATCCCTTGAACCAAGAGCCTTCACCAGCATCAAGGCATTTACCATGTTCTCAGGTTCAACTTTTCCAGGGTCGTAAAGTTGAAATCTTTTAGCCTCTCTTCGAAACTCCTCCCCATATCTCTGGAACCAGTCTTGTTGCTTACTTTTGCGCTTTCTCCAGTTTGTTAAGATGTTTTTCTAGATGTGGGTTCCATACTGGTGCTGTGTACTCTAAGATGAGCCTGATGTATGCTGTATAAAGTACCAGGAAAGACTCCTTTTTGGTGAGATTCCTGAAGGCCTCTCTCAGATATGCCAAACGAACACTTGCTACAGAGGTTTTTCGGTTGGTATAAGCCTCTGGTGATATTGTAGGCACTATGCTTACTCCCAGGTCCTCTTTGAATGAGGTGTGCAGCCTCTGTCGCTGTACTCTGTGTCTGGTCTTTTGGCCCCTTCCCCAAGCGTCATAACACTGCATTTGCTGAAGTTAAATTCAAGCAAGCACTTATCTGATCAATCTTGCAGTTGGTACAGATCAGTTTGCAGTTTTCCCTCGCCCTAATCTGTCTGTATTCTCCTCATTAGTTTTACATCAGCAAACAGAGATACATCTAACTTAATTCCATCTGGTATGTCCTTCACATAAACCAGAAACAGTACTGGTTCTAGTATCAATCCTTGTGGCATCCCGCTTGGTACTCTTCCCCACTCTGACGTCTCTTCCCGGATAATCACTCTTTGCTTCCCTCCCCTGAGGTACACCTTGATCCACCAGGGCACGATCCCAGTCATTCCTGCCTGCACCTCAAGTGTTGCTCCAGTCTCACGTGCGGTACACCATGATGTACCTTCTTGCCGTCCAAGAAAATGTATTCCACCAAGTACTCTCTTCCCTCTCTCACTTCTCTTGTCATAGTATTCTAATTAATAACACAAGATTTAGCATCTGTAATGAAAGCACTTCTCTCCAAGTGTTCTGCGACTTTCCATCTGACTATTGTCATTACCTTTCAAGGTATACATATCGACGTTTTTATTACTGCAACGTTTCGCCTAATAAAAGTATCGCATTAGTTGCACATGTGTCCTTTTACTTAACATATTGTCTGTAATTCTACCAACACTTCTTAAATATGGATACTACGTACAGTTGTTGTTGGGTTATAGGGCCAGTGAGGTCATGTACCGTATCGAGCCCTGCCTCTCTACCCTCCCATCTACATGATCCAGTTATCACACCGCTGTTATCCGTGATCCACCGCGGTGATGACGCCGCTGTTATCCGTGATCCACCGCGTTGATGACGCCGCTCAGTTATCCGTGATCCACCGCTGTGATGACGCCGCTCAGTTATCCGTGATCTACCGCGGTGATGACGCCGCTGTTATCCGTGATCCACCGCGTTGATGACGCCGCTCAGTTATCCGTGATCCACCGCGGTGATGACGCCGCTCAGTTATCCACTAAACCTCACAATAAGGAGTTATCCACACAGACAAATATGTCTATCAGAATTCCGTTTTTTCTAAAAAA
>WNWK01011421.1:42500-64542 GCA_009830355.1 Cherax destructor
TATGTGTGCACTGTACTTGTGTGTACCTGTATGTGTGTACCTGTACTTGTGTGTACCTGTATGTGTGTACTGTACTCGTGTGTACCTGTATGTGTGTACTGTACTTGTGTGTACCTGTATGTGTGTACTGTACTTGTGTGTACCTGTATGTGTGTACTGTACTTGTGTGTACCTGTATGTGTGTACTGTACTTGTGTGTACCTGTATGTGTGTACTGTACTTGTGTGTACCTGTATGTGTGTACCTGTACTTGTGTGTACCTGTTCCTATTTAAACTTACTTATTTACTTACTTACCTACTTACTTAATTACATACTTTGGTATTTACGTACTTATTTTCATACATACTTACTTACCTACTTATTTACACACTTAAAAACTTACCTACTTACATACTTACTTACCTACTTACGTATTTACTTAGTTATCTACAGAGTCTCATTTCATTAGGTTCCTCGTTCCTGTACCAGTCGTAGGTTCCAGACCAGTTGCCAGTACCTACTTGCTCCTCATTTTCAACTTCCCATTACCAATTTATCCAAATATATATATATATATATATATATATATATATATATATATATATATATATATATATATATATATATATATATATATATATACGTATATATACATATATATATATGGTGAGTGAATGTCCCAAGACGTTTTAATGGCCTTTTATTTTTTATATACGTATTCGAGGAGGGGGAGAAATGTCCTGATCCCGTCGTGGTTATATTGACGGGGGAGCGCTAAACCCGTGTGGGTCGTGTAGCGCTAGAAGTCGAGGATCCAGAGTCTGCTGGTAGAAGTGAATTGGTTGTTGTCCAGCCAGGGGTGTGTTGGGGGCCCCTGGTTCAGGGCTTGGTGGACCTAGTTCAGGACCTGGTGGACCTGGTGGACCTGTTGGACCTGGCTCACGGCAAGGGTTCTCAGGACGGAGTGTACCGTTGGGCAGGTCAAAGGTTCTGTGACTTGAGGTTTGAAACACGTTATCCTCTGCTATTGTTGACACACACACACAGTATTGTCTAGTATATATATATGTTTTATATATATATATATATATATATATATATATATATATATATATATATATATATATATATATATATATATATATAGGTTTTCTTCTTTCTTAATAGCTCTTGTTCTTTTTATTTTCTCTATTGTCCATGGGGAAGTGGAAAAGAATCTTTCCTCCGTAAGCCATGCGTGTCGTATGAGGCGACTAAGATGCCGGGAGCAATGGGCTAGTAACCCCTTCTCCTGTACAAATCTACTAAAAACGAGAAGAAGAAAAACTTTATAAAATTGGGTTGTCTGAATGTGCGTGGATGTAGTGCGGATGATAAGAAAGAGATGATTGCCGATGTTATGAATGAAAAGAAGTTGGATGTCCTGGCCCTAAGCGAAACAAAGCTGAAGGGGGTAGGCGAGTTTCAGTGGGGAGAAATAAATGGGATTAAGTCAGAGTATCTGAGAGTTAGAACTAAGGAAGGGGTAGCAATAATGTTGAAGGATCAGTTATGGAAGGAAAAGAGGGAATATAAATGTGTAAATTCAAGGATTATGTGGATTAAAATAAGGGTCGGATGCGAAAAGTGGGTCATAATAAGCGTGTATGCACCTGGAGAAGAGAGGAGTGTAGAGGAGAGAGAGAGATTTTGGGAGATGTTAAGCGAATGTATAGGAACTTTTGAACCAAATGAGAGAGTAATTGTGGTAGGGGACCTAAATGCTAAAGTGGGAGAAACATGCAGAGAGGGTGTAGTAGGTAAGTTTGGGGTGCCAGGTGTAAATGATAATGGGAGCCCTTTGATTGAACTTTGTATAGAAAGGGGTTTAGTTATAGGTAATACATATTTTAAGAAAAAGAGGATAAATAAGTATACAAGATATGATGTAGGGCGTAATGACAGTAGTTTGTTGGACTATGTATTGGTAGATAAAAGACTGTTGAGTAGACTTCAGGATGTACATGTTTATAGAGGGGCTACAGATATATCAGATCACTTTTTAGTTATAGCTACAGTGGGAGTAAAAGGTAGATGGGATACAAGGAAAATAGAATCAGTAAGTAAAGAGAGGTGAAGGTTTATAAACTAAAAGAGGAGGCAGTTAGGGTAAGATATAAACAACTATTGGAGGATAGATGGGCTAGTGAGAGTGTAGGCAATGGGGTCGAAAATGTATGGGGTAGATTTAAAAATGTAGTGTTAGAGTGTTCAGCAGAAGTTTGTGGTTACAGGCGAGTGGGTGCGGAGGGAAGAGGAGCGATTGGTGGAATGATGATGTAAAGAGAGTAGTAAGGGAGAAAAAGTTAGCATATGAGAGGTTTTTACAAAGTAGAAGTGATGCAAGGAGGGAAGAATATATGGAGAGAAAAAGAGAGGTTAAAAGAGTGGTGAAGCAATGTAAAAGAGAGCAGATGAGAGAGTGGGTGAGATGTTATCAGCAAATTTTGTTGAAAATAAGAAAAGTTTTGGAATGAGATTAATAAGTTGAGGAAGCCTAGAGAACAAATGGATTTGACAGTTAAAAATAGGAGAGGAGAGTTATTAAATGGAGAGTTAGAGGTATCGGGAAGATGGAGAGAATATTTTGAGGATTTGTAAAATGTTGATGAAGACAGGGAAGCTGTGATTTCGTGTGTAATTCAAGGAGGAATAACATCTTGTAGGAGTGTGGAAGAGCCAGTTGTGGGTGTAGGGGAAGTTCGTGAGGCAGTGGGTAGAATGAAAGGGGTAAGGCAGCTGGGATTGATGGGATAAAGATAGAAATGTTAAAAGCAGGTGGGGATATAATTTTGGAGTGGTTGGTGCTATTATTTAATAAATGTATGGAAGAGGGTAAGGTACCTAGGGATTGGCAGAGAGCGTGTATTGTTCCTTTGTATAAAGGCAAAGGGGACAAAAGAGAGTGCAAAAATTATAGGGGAATAGGTCTGTTGAGTGTACCTGGTAAAGTGTATGGTAGAGTTATTATTGAAAGAATTAAGAGTAAAACAGAAAGCAGGATAGCAGATGAACAAGGGGGCTTTAGGAAAGGTAGGGGGTGTGTAGACCAAGTGTTTACAGTGAAACATATAGGTGAACAGTATTTGGATAAGGGTAAAGATGTTTTTGTGGCATTTATGGATTTGGAAAAGGCGTATGATAGGGTAGATAGGGGGCAATGTGGCAGATGTTGCAGGTGTATGGAATAGGAGGAAGGTTACTGAAAGCAGTGAAGAGTTTTTATGAGGATAGTGAGGCTCAGGTTAGAGTGTGTAGGAGGGAAGGGGACTATTTCCCAGTACAAGTGGGCCTTAGACAAGGATGTGTGATGTCACCGTGGTTGTTCAATATATTTATAGATGGGGTTGTAAGAGAAGTGAATGCGAGGGTCTTGGCAAGAGGTGTTGGGCTAAAAGATAAAGAAGCAAATACAAAGTGGGAGTTGTCACAGTTGCTTTTTGCTGATGACACTGTGCTTTTGGGAGATTCTGAAGAGAAGCTGCAGAGGTTGGTGGATGAATTTGGTAGGGTGTGTAAAAGAAGAAAATTGAAAGTGAATATAGGAAAGAGTAAGGTGATGAGGATAACAAAAAGAATAGGTGACGAAAGATTGGATATCAGATTGGAGGGAGAGAGTATGGAGGAGGTGAATGTATTCAGATATTTGGGAGTGGACATGTCGGCGGATGGGTCTATGAAGGATGAGGTGAATCATAGAATTGATGAGGGGAAAAGGGTGAGTGGAGCACTTCGGAGTCTGTGGAGACAAAGAACCTTGTCCATGGAAGTAAAGAGGGGAATGTATGAGAGTATAGTTATACCAACGCTCTTATATGGGTGTGAAGCATGGGTGATGAATGTTGCAACGAGGAGAAGGCTGGAGGCAGTGGAGATGTCATGTCTGAGGTCAATGTGTGGTGTGAATATAATGCAGAGAATTCGGAGTTTGGAAATTAGGAGGAGGTGCGGGATCACCAAAACGATTGTCCAGAGAGCTGAGGAGGGGTTGTTGAGGTGGTTTGGACATGTAGAGAGAATGGAACGAGACAGAGTGACTTCGAGAGTGTATAAATCTGTAGTGGAGGGAAGGCGGGAAGGGGTCGGCCTAGGAAAGGTTGGAGGGAGGGGGTAAAGGAAGTTTTGTGTGCGAGGGGCTTGGACTTCCAGCAAGCATGTGTGAGCGTATTTGATAGGAGTGAATGGAGGCATATGGTTTTAATACTTGACGTGCTGTTGGAGTGTGAGCAAAGTAACATTTATGAAGGGATTCAGGAAACCGGCAGGCCGGACTTGAGTTCTGGAGATGGGAAGTACAGTGCCGGCACTCTGAAGGAGGGGTGTTAATGTTGCAGTTTTATAACTGTAGTGTAAAGCACCCTTCTGGCAAGACAGTGATGGAGTGAATGATGATGAAAGTTTTTCTTTTCGGGCCACCCTGCCTTGGTGGGAATCGGCCGATGTGTTAAAAAAAAAAAAAAAAAAAAAATATATATATCAACATTTAATGCCAGGTCTAGACATTATGTGAGTCGGTCTCCTCAAGGATGACAATCTATGGCATTGAAAACAATTTGATATATTAAAAGTCTAGACACATTGGCGAAATTGCATTTTTGTAAAAATTATGCAGTAATTTTAATGAATAATATCTTGAACATGTCGTCCACCATTAGCTTGGCAAGACTCACGTGACCACGAGGCAGAAACTCCGGTAACTGCTGTAAAAACAAAAAAAATTGTAATATATGGTGTGTGTCCAGACTTTTGGCTCACCCTATGGAAGTTTGACTCAGTTTTCATCTATGAAAAAGTAGATTTAACCTTCTGGGTTTTTAGCTTCCATCTGCGCCCTTGTGTACCTCTTTTTCACCTCTCGAATAGCTTGTCCCAGTCAAGCCCTATTAAATCCTCCGAAGATTTTATATATCGTTACCATGTCTCCTCTGGCTTTTCTGTGTCGGTTATCACCAAGGTTAACTTCCTTCAGTCTCTCCTGCTAGCTCATACCCGTCAGACTAGTCTCGTTGCAAACCTTTTCACTTTTGACAGTTTCTTGACATGTTTGATCAGGTGTGGGTTGCATACCGGTGCTGCATACTCCAACACGGGTCTGACGTACACGGTGTACAGTGTCTTCAATGACATCTTGTTTAGATTTCTAAAAGCTATTCTTAGATTTGCCAGACACGCATTTGCTGAAATAGTTATTTGCTTGATGTGCTCCTCAGGGGATATGCTCGGTTAGGTTAGGTAAGGTTAGTCAGTAAACAGGACAAGTGTTTTCTGACGCAGGTCTTAGTCAGATGATGACCCGCCGTTGGAGCTTCTGCTCATCTGACCGAGGCCTTCCGCTGGCTTACCGGTCCACCCCCTTTAAAAATAGTCATAGTTATAACGATTTTTTTTGGTAGTATGATACTAACCCGAAAGTCCTCCTTGAGTGAGGTTTGCAGCCTCCTTCCCCCCATCGAAACCTGTACTCCGTCTACGGTCTTCTTTGTCCTTCCCAGCCTTGCTGGTTCATCCTGTTCTCTCTCTCTCTCTGGTTGTGTCCATAACAAGTTGTGCATGAATTTCTCCATTACCACCTCCAGCATCTTAGTCCTCCACGCTTCTGGTGTCCCGTGTGGCTCCAGCTCTCCCACTCAATCTCCTTGTGGTTAGTCCTTGTTGACCAGTAGCTTTACCCTGCTCTTGTGGTGTGTACTTACCTAATTGTGGTTGCATGAGTCAAATCACAACTCCTGGCCCCGCCTCTTCGCTGGTCGCTACCAGCTCCACTCTCTCCCTGCTCCATGAGCTTTATCGTATCTCTTCTTAAAGCTGTGTAGGAATCCTGCTTCCACTACATCACACTCCAGAATGTTCCAGTTCCTGACAACTCTATGACTGAATAAATACTTCCTAACATCCCTGTGACTTATTTAAGTTTTCAGCTTCCAGTCGTGGCCCCTTGTTGCTATGTCTCATCTCTGAAACATCCTGTCCCTATACACCTTGTCAATTCCTCTCAGTATTTTATACGTCGTTATCATGTTTCCCCTATCCCTTCTGTCCTCCAGTGTCATCATTTCGCTATTCTTACATTTGCTAGGTACCCATATGCTGCAGCAATTACTTGGTTGATGTTCGCCTCAGGAGATGTGCTCGGTATTATACTCACCCCAAGATCCTCTCGCTTGAGTGAGGTTTGCAGTCTTTGCCCCATCCCCAGCCTGTACTCTGTCTGCGGTCTTCTTTGACCTTCCCCAAACTTCATGACTTTGCACTTGATGGAGTTAAACTCCAGGATTCGGTTGCTGGATCAGGCTTGTAGCCTATCCAGATCCCTATGTAGTTCTACCTGATCCTTATCCGATTTAATTCTTCGCATTAGCTTTACATCATCTGCAAACAGAAACACCTCTGAGTCTATCCCTTCCGTTATGTCATTCACATATACCAGAAACAGCACCGGCCCTAGGCCTGACCTCTGTGGGACCTCGCTCGTCACAGGCGCCCACTCTGACATCTCGTCACGGACCATGACTCGTTGTTTTCTTCCTGTCAGATATTATCTGATCCATTGCAGTGCCCACTCCTCTAGAATTTGCACTAATCTCTTGAGTGGCACTGTGTCGAAAGCCTGCTTATAGTCCAGGAAAATGAAATCTACCCACCCCTCCTCACTCTCTTGTCTTACTTCCGTCACCATGTCGTAAAACTCCAGTAGCTTTGTGATACAGGATTTCCCTTCCCTAAAACTGTGCTGGTTATCGTTTATAAGCTCATTCCCTTGTAGGTGCTCCACCACTCTTCTGATAATCTTTTCCATGACTTTGCATACTATACATGTCAGTGACACTGGTCTGTAGTTTAATGCTGCGTGTGTCTCCTTTCTTAAATGCTGGGACTAGATCTGCTGTCTTCCACACCTCAGGTAGTCGCCCTGTTTCGATAGATGTGTTGAAGATTGTTGTTAGTGGCACACAGAGCACCTCTGCTCTGCTCTGCTCTGTGTGTGTGTACTCACATAATTGTACTCACCTAATTGTGGTTGCAGGGGTCGACTCATGGCTCCTGGCCCCGCCTCTTCACTGGTCGCTACTAGGTCCTCTCTCTCTCTCTGCTCCATGAGCTTTATCATATCTCATCTTAAAACTATGTATGGATCCTGCCTCTACTACGTCACTTTCAAGACTATTCCACTTTCTGACAACTCTATGGCTGAAGAAATACTTCCTAACTTCCATGTGTGTGTGTGTTAGTTACCATTTTGTCCTAGGCACATGTCGATTAGACACTAGGCCTGTTGTATGTGTGTGTGTGTGTGTGTGTGTGTGTGTGTGTGTGTGTGTGTGTGTTTGTTTTAAATTCGTATTGCGTATCCGAGTTATTTTTTTTTTTAAGTTTGGCACGAGATGACTTGATGTTCCTCCGTGACTTGCAACATCCCACCCCCACCCACCCCTGCCCACCACCACCCACCCCTGCCCACCACCACCCACCCCTGCCCACCACCACCCACCCCCAGCCCACCCCTGCATACCCCTGCCATCCCTAGCCCACCCTTTCCCCTGAGTCCAACACAGTAACCCACATACGAGGTACGCTGTATACTCATCTATTTGTGGTCGCAGGGGTCGATTCACAGCTCCTGGCCCCGCTTCTTCTCTGGCGTACTCACCTACTCATGTTTGCTGGGTTCCAGTCCTGGTTCATACCTCAGTGTTACCAGTACCTCTGATATAACCTGAAGACCAGCTTCCTTGTACACAGAGTGGTCAACAAGGCTGTTGCTGCCTGGGGCTGGCAGCGACCTCCAGTTCCCGGACACAGCATCTCAAAAGCCTACCTCGGCTGATCCACGCATTGATGGTCATAGTGGTGGTTGATGTGAAGGTTCTTGTGGTGGTAGTGGTGGTGGTAGTGGTGGTAGTAGTGGTGGTGGTAGTGGTGGTTGTAGTGGTGGTGGTGGTGGTAGTGGTGGTAGTGGTGGTGGTAGTAGTGGTGGTAGTGGTGGTGGTAGTGGTGGTAGTAGTGGTGGTGGTAGTGGTGGTGGTGGTAGTGGTGGTGGTGGTGGTGGTAGTGGTGGTGGTGGTGGTGGTGGTGGTAGTGGTGGTGGTGGTATTGGTGGTAGTAGTGGTGGTGGTGGTGGTGGTGGTGGTAGTGGTGGTGGTAGTGGTGGTGGTAGTGGTGGTAGTGGTGGTGGTAGTGGTGGTGGTAGTGGTGGTGGTGGTGGTGATAGTGGTGGTGGTAGGTGTAGTGAATAGTAGTGGTGATAGTCGTTATAATTGTGATAGCAGTGGTGGTAGTTGTGGTGGTGGAAAGAACTGTTTCTCACCACCACACTGCCCGGGAGCTACACTATTTTAAGATACATTCCTCACACTTCCGACTCTCACATTCCTCACACTTCTGCCTCACATAATTTGCTAATACGAACGACATCAATTACTTAGAAAGGCATCATCTGGTCTCTGGAAATGCGTAAGTTACAGTAACAAGCATAATCTGGTTTCTAGAATTGCGTAAGTTATAGTAACTCATGTCAATTGATCTCAGGGATTGCGTAAGTTACAGTGGCGTGCTTATGAAAAGCGTATAAAAACATACCGAAAATGGCAAGGTCGCTAAATGTCCTCACCCCCCACCCTCTCTCTCTTTCGTATTTATTGTCCTCTATCCCCAACTCATGCAAGTCCCTATCCTCAACCCCCCCCCCACCCATTTTTTCATCCCTTGACGACCCTCCAATCTTTTTCTTCCAAGAAGCGAGACTCTTACAGAGATCATTCTTCTCGTGTTGACACAGAGTGGAAAGATCGCTGCCGCTCTTGGCATTGACTCCTACCTCCTGCCTTGCCAAGTGACTCAACTCGTGTTATCCCAGGTGTGTGGCACCCTGAGTAACCCTCGGGGCAATGGACTAGCTCGTTTTATCCCTTTTGAGTGTCACCTTTCTGGAGGGTCTACCTGGAGGGTGTTCCGGGGGTTAACGCCCCAGCGGCCCAGTCATTGATCAGTCCTCCCACTGTGAATAAATCTGATGGTAATGGACTCAGTTCGACATTTTAGTCCATGTTTCTCAAACGACTAATATAAAAGCTGAAATAAAAGGCTTGCTCTGACCTACATTAAGGAAGAAGGCAGAGTGAACAGCGTGCCTGAGTAGGACAAGCCAGGGAAAGTAGGTCGCATTTCTTCTCTCTGCTGCTAGTTCTTAGACCCAGACGCATGTGGTCGCAGGTGGCGCTATGTGACAGCGTTAGGAGCTGAATAGCGCGAAGGGAAGTGGAGCCGGTGCACGGAGAGAGAGGCGATGGAAGGTCAAGAAGTAGCAGTGACTAGAAAAACTTGAGCCTAGTTACTGGAGGAACTGGAGCCTAGCCAAACCGACCAGTCCAGGCAGGTCTGGAAGAGCGGATTTTCCCAACCTGGGTCAGAACTAGTGTTGGGAATGATGTGGTTGGCCAAACAGGCGTTATTGGTAATATTCATCTCTTGGTACGTTCGAAAGCTCTGTTGTGGGTACTGTTGTAGGGGCTGTTGAAGGTACTGGGTCTGTGTGATGTCTGGAAGCCCCAATAACCCCGCCAACAACCTTCCGTCACACCACCGCTACAATAGCATTAACCTCACCACACACACACACACACTACCTGGCCGCTTCAATCATTGTTCCGTGAATTTAGTTCGGACGAATTCCACTGCGTCCGCGGCCTTAAGAAACAACCTCTGGTGTTATTGGCCCACTACTTTCATGGTCAACGATCTCTTCCCAACTCCTCCCCCATCCCCTTCCCTCTCTCACCCCCTTCCCTCTCCCCTTCCCCTCTCTCTTTCTCTTCCCCTCCCCGGTAACCTCACCAACTTCCACACCACAACATCAGCTTCCCCCACACCACCAGCTTCCTATTTAGACAAGACGGTCAGCAGAGGCGAGTGTTTGTCTGGCGCCACGAGACCAAATAATCAAGTTAGGTGTCTGGCAGAGAGCACGGAGCTAGGAAGGGCGTGGAGCACTCCGGTAAGACAACAGAAAGACAGGCCAGCCTGCCTGCACGCACACTCCATCAGTCTTCAAGACAAGCACAGTCACCCTTAAAACAAACACAATTGCGGCCCACCACAACAGAGGTACAATCCATGCCTAGACAATACACACACACACACACACATACACACACACACACACATACACACATACACACACACACACACACACAAACACACATACACACACTCACACTCACACACTCACACTCACACACTCACACACAAGGATCAGGTAAGCCTACAAGGATCAGGTAAGCCTACAAGGATCAGGTAAGCCTACAAGGAGATATGGAAAGGCTGAAATCCAGGTCCGACAAATGACTCCTGGACTTTAACCCCAGAAAGTGCAAAGTCAGGAAATTTTGGGAAGGGCAAAGAAGACCGCAAATGGATTATAGTCTAGGAGGTCAAAGGATGCAAAACTCACTCAAAGAAAAGGATCTTGGGGTGTGCATCATACCGAGCACATCTTCTGAGGCGCACATCATTAAAATAACTGCTGCAGCATATGGGCACCTGGGAAAATTAAGAATAGCGTTCCGACATCTAAGGAGTAATTCACGACACTGCACACTGTGTACGCCAGGCCCTTACTGGAGTATGCAGCACCAGTGTGGAACCCACACCTGGTCAGATACCTCAAGAATTTAGAGAAAGTGCAAAGGTTTGCAACAAGACTAGTCTCGGAGCTAAGGGGTATATCATACGAAGAGAGGTTAAGAGAAATCAACCTGGAGAACAGAAGGGATAGAGGGGACATGATAACGACGTATAAAATACTGAGAGGAATTGCCAGGGTGGATGGGAACAGGTTGTTTCAGAGATGTGACACAGCATCAAGGGGTCACAACTGGAAGTTGAAAACTCATTTGAGTCACAGGGATGTTAAGAAGTATTTCTTCAGTCACAGAGTTGTCAGGAAGTTGAACAATCTGGAGAGTGATGTAGTCGAGACATGATCCATACATAGCTTTAAGAAGAGGTACGAAAAGCTCATGAAATAGGGAGTGAGTGGACCTAGTAGCGACCAACGAAAAGGCGGGGCCAGGTGCTGTGGATCGACCCCTGCAACCATAACTAGGTGAGTACACACACGCACACACACACACACACACACACACACACACACACACACACACTGCTCTTGACCTACTGGACTGCTGGAGACCAGTACGTGTCCGACTGAACATCTGGGCCGCATACCAGCCCCCCTCCCTTCCATCATCCATCCCCTCACCAACCCCTCCCTCCATCCCCTCCACCAGTTTCCTACTTCCTCGGCATGAACCGCGTAGCTTACTGGTTAGACTCGATCATTCCACTTGCAGAAGGCTGCCTGTGCAGGGTAACTCCCTCCTGTTGCAGCTACAAGACTTGACTACATAGTTATCGACAACCACACTTTACCAGCTTCTGGAACTTCTGTCAGACGTCAGGTGTTCAACACAGAGAATCTCCTGAGTAGTTCTGGCACTCGGGCTGCGGCTTGAGTGCCAGGAGTGACTACTCAAATGGAGTTGAAAGCTCACCGTGCCCCTGCCATAGGGCTGTGAAAAGTATTTCACGTGTACACACTCAGACTCTCCTTCGGAAGCTACTGCAGTGTTACCACATGGAGAAGACCCAGGCCAGGACCCGTCCTGGCAAACCTACCTGAGCATGAACCTGCGTTGCTCATTTCCAGAGGGCTGACTCTGCAGGGTAGTTCAGTCCTCTTGAAGCTACAAGACGACTGCATAGTTTTCGACAACCAAACTTTACCATCTTTTGGCAACCCAGATATAGATACCCACAAATCAGAATTTAAGGAATTAATTTACGATTGTTATGGATGGCCATTGAATTACTCCTTCATGAAAAAGTTGATAAGTTAGCCCAAAAAAAAAAAAAGCAGCCTGAAGTAAATTGTAGAATATAACTTTGGTGTGTCTGTCAGAATTAGTGTTGGGAATAATATTAGGAGAGAAGTAAATAATGAAACTAAATGTTATATGAATGTAGTTAGAAGTCTGAGTAGATCTATGACCCACTATGATAATATGAACGTAGGTAAATACGTTTATGGAACAACTTGCAATGTGAATACACTTATTGATGTTGTAGTGGCCAGGCTTAGGCTTGTTTACAAGTACTTCTGACAGACACAGATATTGATAAAACTAAATACAAAGTATGTGGTCAGCCTTTTGATCATTTTCTTGAACACTGTGTGATTAATTGTCCACTTATTGATGAATGTGGAGATAGATAGTATAAAAACCTATGTGATATGTCAGGATATCTTATTAATGAAAATAAGATACCAGACATATCAAGCAAATATACTAAATTTGCTAGCAACAAATAAGTCAGTTGTAGATATAAATCCAGATGTACTTTTCTTTGCCCTTTTGGGGTCTAGTTCCTAGGCCTTTCGTGTATACATATGCTCTTGAGTTACCCTCCAAGGGATGACGAAGGGGGTGTACAATAAACTGACCGTTTCGACGGTAAAATCTAATCATGCTTGTTCCAAGCATGCAGGCTGGGGTCTGGATGTCGAACTTGTGCAGCATGGGCAGATACTCAAATGGTGGCTTGAAAAACTCCTTTGACAGTGCAGAGCATTCCGAGTCGGTGGAATAATCTTGGTGTATTCTGATATCCCTGGCAGAACATTTGCTTCCCGAGGTGGTTCACCAAATTCCTTCTCCATAGACTTGAACAATGAAATGCTCAAGGGTAATGAAGAGGTGACTTTCTATCTACAGTTCATTTAAGTGCTGGAAGGAACCAGTAGCTTCAAAGAGAAGAAAATAAAAGATGAGAATGATCACATCGAAGGTCTTTGCTCATAGTATGTGATCCTTAAAAAATCTTGAGGTGGAACATTCACTGACAGAGAGTTGAGGAACTATTTAGTATTCATCATGCAGGATCATTTTATTGCAGCCAGTTTCTGGAAGTGATGAGTCTCTCTTTTCTCCAGTGTTCAGAACACTACGTGACAAACATTAAAACTGCGGAGCCATGGAATGATTCCCCCCACACAGCTGAAGACGGATCATGGTCAATGTTATCGACAACACTCACTGTGGAAAGCACACGGCGGAGACCACGAAGGATGACCACTCCCTTAATAGAGAACTAACTCGTTTTCGACTGAGGAAGGATGCGGTCAAGATACTGAACACTGTTGAATTTGACTGACGCAACTGGTCTTCATCACTCATAGTCAATACTTCTTCACAAGCACGGTGAAGTATCGTGAATCATTCTCTTTTCCCTCACCACATCACTATATCGGCACCGGAACTCCAGAAAACAGCTTGTGTGGTATTTAAGCTTGTTTATCACAGGATCACCAACTGCCACTGCCTCCTGCTTCATTTCGTCGGTAAGACTGACCATCTGAAATCATGGATGGGTCGAATCTAGTTGCCCTCCTTGTTGTAGAATAAGCACCACTTTGAAACCACAGCTCCTGGCCCCCCGGCTGATCTTGGCGTTCTTCTGGCTGTTGTTTCTTGGCTTGAGCTCGAAGACGGACGATACCGCAACTTGTCCTTTCAGAAATTCCGCCGGTAATTCTTGTCGGAAATTCCGCCGGTAATTCTTGTCGAAAATTACGCCGGTAATTCTTGTCGGAAATTCCGCCGGTAATTCTTGTCCCAGCTGGGTTACTGCTTGGTCAGGACGTCAACACATCATGAATCACATGTCTGATTATACAACAAGTCTGTGAAGCAACTCGGCATGATTGTAAGTCAGTGAGAAAGATTTTATAAACCTTGATGTTCTTCTTTGTTACTGAGAGCTGGACATTTTAGGTCACTTTTAAATAATCCCCGACACGGCAGACCTCGAGACTAATTCATTAAAGTAAATTTTATAAAGAACCTGTGAAAGAGACAAAGAATTATATTAAATACTTGAACTTATAACAGTACAACAGTACTGGCTCACAGCCTACAGTACATCAGCCTGGGAAATATGAAGCTGTATGACATAACTAACATAATGCTTACCTATTCTAACCAAACCCATCCTACCATAACTTAACCAAATCAAACTAAATGAAACCAAACCAAAGTTAACCTAACCTAACAAAAAATTAAACAAGTAAACGAAATTATACGTAACTGCTAACATTGTTAATGTAGTGATCGTGATGGACACAGCAAACCAGAGTTGTGAGTCAGAGATGGTGTTGAGATACCACCAGTAACTAGGCTGGGCCCAGGTGGTCAGGAGTCACCACATTGTTCACTGTTACTCCTCTCTGTGTCAACATAGGCTGGTCAATTTGGTCTCATTTGAAAGCTGATAAAATGATGCGAAATGTTTTCCCTGAAGCATTTTTCACAATATACGCCTGTACACCCGTCACCGGGACGGAAATATTAATCAACATACTTCTCTGAGAGAATTCCTTGGGTAGAGATAGCCTTTCTGTGTCTCACTTATCTACAACATTATAAATATTGGCGAAATCGAATTCCTCGTGCCTTTAAACATGTGAAATAACGAATATCTGTATCTTATCTGGTGGCATGTGATTTTCATAGGCCTATGGGTTTTCAGGGAGGAGGGGCATGGACCCTAATTGAAGTTTTCTTGGGGCCTCCCTTCGGGATGGAATATTCGCAAGCCGAGGAATCTTGAAAACACCATGAATCAACTTTAACCCGCTGTCTGTACCGCAGACCAGGTGAACACATCCACACCCGCAACACGCAGTGACGCACCCGAGCACGCATTCACGCATATACACCCGCATGCACGCCAGCACACACGCCCGCCCTCACGCTGATGACCTGTTAGTTCAGTGGTTAACTCCAATTCAGTCTGTGAACAACCGCAAGGTTCCTGGTACCATCCTGGGCAAGGTGAGACGTATGAGTAAGGTCCCTGGTACCTGGTAGTGGGGTAGAGTGTAGTGGATGAGTGGGGTAGTGAGTGTAGTGGTTAAGTGGGGTAGTGTGTGTAGTGGTTGAGTGGGGTAGTGAGTGTAGTGAATGAATGGGGTAGTGTTTGTAGTGGTTGAGTGGGGTAGTGAGTGTAGTGGTTGAGTGGGTTAGTGTGTGTAGTGGTTGAGTGGGGTAGTGTTTGTAGTGGTTGAGTGGGGTAGTGAGTATAGTGGATGAGTGGGGTAGTGTGTGTAGTGGTTGAGTGGGGTAGTGAGTGTAGTGGTTGAGTGGGTTAGTGTGTGTAGTGGTTGAGTGGGGTAGTGAGTGTTGGAGGTAACATCCTGGCCTCTCTTACCACACCTTGTACTTTAAGAAAAGATTTTGTTGGGATTTTAACCCTGGGTAGAGAGGGTTAGCTGCCCAGGATAACCCAAGAAAGTCAGTGCCTCATCGAGGACTGTCTGTCTTATTTCCATTGTGGTCCTTCAATCTTGTCCTCCAGGATGCGACCCACACCAGTCGACTAATTCCCATGTACGTACTTACTGCTAGGTGAACAAGGACAGCAGGTGTAAGATGACTAACACCCAGGTACCTACTTACTGCTAGCTAGATGGACAGGGACAGCAGGTGTAAGGTGACATACCCAACGTTTCCACCCCTGCCGGGGATTGAACCACTGACAGTGTGAGGCGAATGCGTTGCCAACCGAGCCACGTTTTCTGATATGTAAATCAATTTGGGCTGACCCAGCAGTCTTGACTGATAGATTTATACCGAGCCTTTGCATCCTTAAGGCTCGGCCAACTCCTCCCACTAGGTTAGGTAAAGTTCGTCAGGAAACAGGACAAGTGTTTCCTGACTCGGGTCTGGGTCATATGATAACCCGCCTCTGGAGCTTTTGGTCACCTGACCGAGGCCTTCCGCTGGCTTACCCCTCCACCCCCTTTAAAAAATATGGTTATAATTATGTCTCTTCCCACTAGTTAAGTCGTGCACTTGCAGAGTGCTGGTCCAGCTGGTTCTTGATAGGATTGTCTTCACGACTGAAACATTACCCGGTAATTTACTCCATTCTGCTACATTTCTGTCTACAAAACAATTCTTGCAAACGTTTAGGTTGCATCTTCTGCCTCGACGTTTCGTAATGTTTCGGAGTAAAGAATAAAGAGGCACAACACCGCGACTTTAACAACACACAAATAACTCGCACACAGGAGACCGAAACTTATGACGACCTTTCGGACCAACTTGGACCTTCAGCTAGCCACACCTAGTCGGACCGAAACGTCGTTACAAGCTTTATTCTGGTGTGTGCGGGTTATTAGCGTATTGTTCCGCGTTATGGATGGGTTAGTGTGGAAATGTGTCAGGCTGAGCGCGGAGACTGCAGTGCGGGTCAGTGAGGATGTCAACAAACACACATTGCTTGCAAGCAACCACTGGCATGCGGCGCTATCAACAGCGGTCTCTGCTAACACAGATGTGTCATGCGGCAGCCGCTGGCCCTGCGGCTGAACTGCGGAAGGAAGACCACCACCACCTGAGGCGTTTTCCTCCAGCGGGAAGACGAGCAAGGCGTCTCAATTACCACCACAGGTAGGGATGGAGGGGGGATATTCTACCCTTCCCCCATCAGAGCCCCCCCACCCCTCTTCCCCCAAACACCTCATTCCCCCCTTCCCGCAGCGTGGAGGAGGGGGCAGTGCCGCAGTGATAAGGTCGCCAGTAACACACAACTATTAGATGATCAGTGGCAACAACGAGTTAAGTCAGTGATCTGCAAGAAACCGTAGGTGTACAAGCTTGTACCTGGAAGGACAACTGGGTCTCTGGAGGACCTGGTCTCTGGAGGAAACTTGTCTCTGGAGGACCTGGTCTCGAGGACAACTTCGGGTCTCTGGAGGACAACTTCAGGTCTCTGGAGGACAACTTCGGGTCTCTGGAGGACAACTTCGGGTCTCTGGAGGACAACTTCGGGTCTCTGGAGGACAACAGGTCTGTGGAGGACAACTTCAGGTCTCTGGAGGACAACTTCGGGTCTCTGGAGGACAACTTCGGGTCTCTGGAGGACAACTTCGGGTCTCTGGAGGACAACAGGTCTGTGGAGGACAACTTCAGGTCTCTGGAGGACAACTTCAGGTCTCTGTTGCTTCCCTATTCTGTATGCTAGTTGGTGAATTAGACACCTGTGTAGCACTTGGGTATCTGAGAACCTGTTGGTTCTCTGAACCAGTTATCTATATGTATGCTAGTTACACGGGAGGGGGTAGCGAAAGCTGGCTATGTTTCAGCGTCTAGGTACCAGGTCAGGTGGTGGGTGTAAGGGCAGGGGCGACGTGAGACTGTATCCTGTGTGTCCATGGCCGGACACAGCCTGAATTTTGTGTGATGGTCCCGGTAATGTCGAGAAGAGCAGACTGTAAACAGCATCTCTTATGTCGCTTAGTTCTTCCTCCTGCTGTCTAGTTGGGCGTCTTGCAAGTTCATGGATCGGCTCTGAAAGTTATGGTGAATAGTGTCAATGCTGGGTATTATCCAGGCTTAGCTGACAGCAAGATTGGCAGCTTAGTTGCTAGTACGTCTGGCAGCTTAGTTGCTAGTACGTCTGACAGCTTATTTGATAGTACATCAGGCAGCTTAGTTGATTGTACATCAGGCAGCTTAGTTGATAGTACATCAGGCAGCTTAGTTGATAGTACGTCTGGCGGATTACTTGATAACACGTCTGGCAGCTTAGTTGCTAGTATTACAGGCAGCTTAGATGCTAGTACGTCTGGTATTTCTGAACAGAAGTGTTATTTAAATCGTCTGTCTGACGTACACAGTCTTTGTTTACTACACAGACACACTGTAAGGCTCTTGGAAAACCTCACCTAGAATATACTGTCAGCGTTTGCTCTCAGAATTACTCTAAAGTCAGAGAGAGAGAGAGAGAGAGAGAGAGAGAGAGAGAGAGAGAGAGAGAGAGAGGAAGGCACAAGCAGTGCTAGGTACTGAGGCTAACGTACTCAGCACTAACCCAGCCATTGTTAAAACAATCACCTCACCGCCTCACCTCAGGCAAAAAAAAAACACATACACTAACGAAGATTTTTTCCCCACTAACATTCGTTTTTTTCCACAACTGAGGTAAAAAAAAATCGTAATGAGGCAGTAATGTAATCTAGGTTATTTATGAAATACTTTTACATCCTTTGCGTTTATTATTGTTGCTGTTATTATTATTATTATTATTATTATTATTATTATTATTATTATTATTATTATTATTATTATTATTATTATTATTATTATTTTTATGTAAAGAAGGGAAGAGCAGTACTGCAGTAGGCCTACTGTCCTAACTAGGCACATCTTACTCACGATGTGCCTGAGCGTGGCCAGCAAGACTAGCAGACTACTACATCACAGGGATAGTCCCGGACTACCTGGGCTGTCAGACTACCTCGGTTTAAATCAGGAAGTTAAGTAACAGAAGTTTAAAGGTCATTCTGCAGGTGTGTACCTGGTTAGTAAGGCCTCACCTATCTCCTCATACACCAGCACTGGTCTTCATGCAGGTGTGTACCTGGTTAGTAAGGCCTCACCCACCTCCTCATCCACCAACACTGGTCTTCATGCAGGTGTGTGTCTGGTTAGTAAGACCTCACCCACCTCCTCATCCACCAGCACTGGTCTTCATGCAGGTGTGTACCTGGTTAGTAAGGCCTCACCCACCTCCTCATCCACCAATACTGGTCTTCATGCAGGTGTGTACCTGGTTAGTAAGGACTCACCCACCTCCTCATCCACCAGCACTGGTCTCCATGCAGGTGTGTGCCTGGTTAGTAAGACCTCACCCACCTCCTCAGCCAGCAGCACTGGTCTCCATGCCATACAATGGGCGTCATTGCACTGGATAACACAGGCAAATATGTGGGTTGTTTATATTTTCTTGGGAAAGCTCTCCGTCTCCCGTTATGTTGATAGGAATCAGGTCTCCTTCACATATCAGGTAGGATACCCGTGTGTAGTGACTAGTTAGACATTAAGAAGAGTGGTCAGTGGCTCACTGAAGTCAGTCTTGCAGTCTTCAGGACTCCCTGAAAACAGTTTCAGTTAGTTTTCGTGTTTAATAACCATGGTCCAGATCAACTATAATTGTTCTACTACAAGTGTTCCTGAAATCCACTGTAATCCACCTAGCGAAAATCCCGGAACTTTAACCATGTTATCGCACATCCATGAAATATTCATTGATTTATAATTGTTTGTGTCAAGTTCCTCGGCAACTTGTAGATTATTTACGCACAAGGTCAAGCAGGTTATTTCCTCTCGTTGAGTCCATCCCAGACTGCTTTCAAAACTAATCCTGGACAACCTCTGGGAAGTCCCTGGACTCTAGCTTTCCAATGAGAGAGTTCCAGTCAACTTTGCTGGCACGAGAATCTACCATGACGCTACGTTTTCGTGTCTTGAAGCTCTAACGACTTCGTCTCGGAGTAGTCTACCTTGGCTGGTGTCTGAGTTCGTCCCAGAGTAGTCTACTCTAGCTAATTTCTAAACCCGAGGGTCTGTGTAACATACCTAAAACCAACTTTTCACGTCCAAGAACTTCCACCAAGACAGATTACTGTCTGTTTCTTCAGCCATTATACGTGTGCTCTTATGAAGTAATTCCAGCTGTCTTGGACACAGCGCCACCTCACTCCTCCCGTTATTCCTATCAATGTGGAACAACTTAAACTCCCGACTGTGTTACTTGCCAGGTATATACCGACTCATAAATTTAACCACGTCGTGTCAGTTACTGAAATAACATAAACATTCTCTGTACATGCGATTATTCTCGACTCACATTTTTTTTTTAGAGCTACGATTATTTGCTTAAGACAAGCTAAGAAAGGTATTCTTTTCTTTCTTTTCACTATTCATCTCTGCCTTTCCACTATTTATGTTGTCATTATTATTACCACTATCTAAATATCTTACACACACACACACACACACACACACACACACACACACACACACACTCATTCCTGTAATCTTTGCCAGTTTAAGGCTGCTACTCTGCTGCAACACCTTGCACTGGTACCCTGCCCTAGATAAATGCACACATACCTGACATACATGCCATTCTTGCCACAGAACAGATCTCAGGTGTCAACCAGTGGTACCGCAATTTATTTTCAATACTCGTCTAACCAGAAATTAATGACAGTTGCCCTAGACAACCATTCGTTGCCAAGTCTGCTCTATGGTAGAATGCCGCAGGGGAGACACAGCCTTCTTTCCGTAATAATTCCATCTGTCGTTGTCCTATATTCCTCGTACAATAGACCCAAATTTTTTAAGCAATGTGGACTAATGTGGCTTCTAAAGTCCCTCCGGGATTAGGGGCCCTGAATTTTAAGCTTCATTAGTTTCATAGTAGATCCGTCCCTGCTTCTACACTTCCTAACATCATTACTTCTAAAGCTGAGACAGATAATATTGTTCATCGCATTACTAGTCATGACGCCTCGCAGTCAGGTAAGTAGTGTACACCTTCCATCGCTGCCTCAGGAAGATACACCACTGCCTCTTCTTCATATCCACGTCACATAGAGGTCTGTCTGTGAATGTAAACTAGGCGTCGTCTACTATATTAAAACCTTCTTAGCTTCACTAGCGGCTCTTCTTGTGTCTTCACTGACTGGACAGTCTTCCGGCAACACACCAAAGGAACTGGTAGTCGTAACTTTTTTTATCTTTATTCCTACAAGTACATGTACAAGGTATACAGGCCTAGCTGACATCAATGACATACTACTATATAGAAAGCCGCTTGTTATGCAGAGCATTTCGGGCAAACTAGGTCAATTTAGCCACAGGATGCGACCCACACCAGTCGACTAACACCCAGGTACCTATTTTACTTTACTGCTAGGTGAACAGTGACAGCAGGTATCTTAAGGAAACATATCCTAATGTTTCCACCCGTATCGGGGATCGAACCACGGACCTCAATGCCTCAATGTGTGAGATGAGTCAGCTACCAATCGAGCAATCTTCAGTTTTTTAACCCCTTATTTTCCCCCAAAATTTTTCCCCCATTCATTGTTTTGACGGGGGTTTTAAAATTTTCCCTTGTGTGTGTGTTGTGGTGTGTGTGTGTGTGTGTGTGTGTGTTTTTTTTGGGGGCCCCCCTTTGTACTCCCCTAAGGGGTTTTTTGGGGGGGGGGGACTCAGCCCTGGCCCCGCCTCCCTTTTCCCCCTTTTACTGGGTCTCTGCCCCCCTGCTCCATGACTTTTTTTTTTACCTTTTTTTAAAAATTTTATGTATTTGCCCTCCCATTTTATCTTTTCCCCTAGACTTTTTTCCCCTTCCGACTCTTTTTTGGCTGAAGAAATGCTTCCTAACATCCCTTTGACTCATCTGAGTCTTCGGGTTTTTCCCCCTTTTTGTCCTCTTGTTTCGTGTTCCCTCCCCTGGGGAAAAACCTTTAATTACCCTTTTTAATTCCCCCCCGTATTTTTTGTTTTTTTTTCTGGCCCCCTCTAACCCTTCTGTCCTCCCGTGTTGTTATTCTTTTTCAACCCTTCCTTGGGGGGGGGCCCCCGGTTGGGAATTTTAAAAAAAGTCGCAAACCTTTTTTTCTTTCTCTAATTTCTTGACGTGCTTAACCAGGTGTGGGGCCCGGGTGGTGCCATCCCCCAATATTTTGACGGGGAAAAGGTGTACAGTGTCTTGAAGATTCCTTTTTTGTGTGTGTGTGTGTGTGTGTTTTTGTATACCTATTTGTACTCCCCATTTGTGGTTGGGGGGTCAGTCATCCCTTTAAAAAAATTTTGGGCCCCCGCCCCAGCTGTGGGTTGGGGCCAAGACAAAAGGGAGATCACCCCCTCCCCCCCCCCCACTCCCCCCACTTTTTGTGTGTGTGTGTGTGTATTTTTGTGTGTGTGTGTGTGTGTGTTGTGTATTTTTTGTGTGTGTGTGTGTGTGTGTGTGTGTGTGTGTGTGTATCTCCTTTTTAATGAGCTTGCAAAACCAACGCGTCGATTAATGGAAAATAAATAACATTTAAAGGGGGCCTTTTAAAAACAGGCTACGTTTTTTCAAGTAGCAGAGTGATGCTGCCTGACAGC
>WNWK01011422.1:0-64540 GCA_009830355.1 Cherax destructor
TTAAATTTTTATACATTTTTTTTCCCCTTTTTTTCCTGCCATTATTGCTATTATAACCTATAAAACCCCTCTTTTCTTACCAACAGTAATATAATCCCCCCAAATTCTTACTCAAATTTACACCTGGATATATAAGACCAATGAAAAAAAATTTAAAATTTTTTTTAAATTTTTTTTAAAAAAAAAAATTTTTTTAAAAAATCGGGAGTAAAAAAAAAATACATACAGTATATGAAAAAAAAAAAAAGGGGAAAAATTTTCATTTCAGTGGGGATGTTGATAAATGTGACTTTTACTATATATTACAAATATTGTAGTAATATAAAACCTACTGACTGTAGTAGTGCTTATGGGGTGTTGCTATTGTTATTTATTAAAAAAGGCTGGGCCCCAAAAAGGGGGCCTTTTTTTTTTTTAAATTTTTAAAATTATAAGCCTCAGAACCTGTAAATGTAAAAAAATTTCAATCTTTGTTCAGTTTCTAAAATTTTTCGGGAATAAAAAAATTTTAAAAAAATACCTAAGTTATTCTGTGCATAGTCAGAAGACTGCACATCGATATGCACAAAACTAATCCCAAAACCCCTTTCCCAGTTACAACCCTCATCTACCTTAATCAGAAAAATTCTTCATCATAAAAGTCAGCCCCTGGACCCTTATGACCTCTCAATCCGTTACCCCCCCACATTTTTAAAGGGGTGCAAAAAAATATTAAACTAAATTAAAGATGGGGGTATATAGTTTTTTATTTTTTTAAAAGGCCCCTTTTTAAAGGGGGGGTTTGGGGGATTTTTATCTGTTTGGGTGACATTGAACTGTCATATCGGGGCCCCTTTTTCAAAGACAATGTTTTTTTTTTTTTTTTTTAAAACCCCTTTTCCCCCCAACGGGGTGGCCTAAAAAAAAAAATTTTTTTCCCTTCCCCATCCTTTTCTTGCCAGGGCATGCAATGATTATGTGTGAATAATGGTGGGTGTTTTTTTGGGGGCACTTCCCTTTTTGGGGGGATGGCCAACATGTTAAAAAAAAGGGTTTTTCTAAATCAAAAGGGCATATTATAAGTTAATGTAAAAAATGCTCAATTTATTTTCCTTAAAATAATCTCAATTCCATATTACCATTCGAGAATCTAAACACCTGTAAAATCTAATATCATCATAAAAAAATTTTTAAAAGAGAATTTCATCATATTTTTTTAAAAAAAATTTTTTTAACTAGAATAAACTCAAAAACTTTCAAATTTAAGTACATAGTCTTTGGGTTACTGGGATTTAGTCCCCAATGTGGCATGTCAGTGGCTTTTCCCCTTTTACATTGTAATAAATACCTATGAATCTGAATCGAAAAAAAAAAAATTTATTTTACTTTACTTTACTTTTTTTGGTTTCCCCCAGTTAATATTAAAAATTCCCAAAGTATAATGAAATAAGTTTTTTTAAAACCCCTTTACTGTCGAAACCCCCTAACCCTAGTGCCCCCTTTGTAAAAAAAATTTAAAAAAAAAAAAATTTTTGAAACGATGAAATTTTTTTTCCCGATGGAATTATTATTTTTAAAAAAAAGAACCCTAAACCACAAGGGTCATACACCCGGGGGGGGAGGACAGGATGGGGAGAATGGATTTGGTGAGATGGATGATTGTGGGGTAGGGGAGCAGGAAGGATGTGGGGATAGAGGAAGAAGAGATCGGGTAGAAGGGATGGGGAGTTTGGGAGGTATTTTTTCGATTTTGGTAGTAAGTCTTTTTGTAAAAAAATCAACAAGAGAGTCAGGATTGGGGGGGCCATCAGCAAGAAGGAAGGTAAAAAAGGGGTGCAGAGCGAAGACGCCTTTTGGGGGAAAATTTTTGGGTCCTTTATAAAGGGGCAACCCAAAAGGTTTTGCAGACACTGGAACCGACAACTCACAGAGAGGGGGGGGGAAAACCCCTTTCCCTAAATACCCATGGAAGCGAGTGGGGCCCAAAAACGCGGGGGGTAGTTCCCAACCCGACATTGGTGACAAGTAGAAGGCCAAAAACCCCATACAGGGGGGCCCCCCTTTTTGTAAAAATTCCCCCCTAAAATCTGCTTAAAAGCCATTCCCAAAAAATTTACTCCCCTTGGAAAAAAATTTTACGAGGTTAGCTTTTTCAGCCCCCAAAAAAACATTTCCCCCAAGAATTTTAAAAAAATTTTATTTAAAAATTAAAGTTTTTGGGGATTGAAAGGGGGCCACTGTATCGGTTTAAAGAATAAAATTTTTTTTTAGCAGGTCAGACCAGGGGCCCAACGGGGCGGGTGGGGGAATGACCCAAAATACCAAAAAGGAACCCCCTTTTTGGGGAAAATGGGGCATGTACGCTGCCCCCGCAGCAGGTTGTTTTCATTCCCCGTACGCAACATGACCAGGGGCCCAAAAAAACAATATCTTTGTGCTTGGGTTTGAATTTGGCAACCCTTTGGGGAAAAAGAACTGGGGGGGAGGTGTATCAATTTTACGGATAATAAAGCACAAGGGAGTCTGAAACGACCACAAATGGTGATACAGGCATAGATGAACGGAAAAGGAAAGAATGCCATACAACCCGCCATAAATATGCACCCGGGGGTAGATGCCCCCCATGCGTTCCGGGGAAAAACTGCTGCGAATCGCCCCTCAGCGACTTTGAAAACCCTGGGTTTTCACTGCAAAAGGCAGGGGGGAAGAGAACGGAAGTGGTCTAAAAAAAAGAGCCGGGGGCCCCCCGTGGAGGGGGGGTTTTAAAAGGAGGGAATAGAACAGACATGGACAGGGAATTTCCCCCAAGGGGGGGGGGAAAGGAAGGTTCCCTGAACATTAGGGTGGTGCTAAAGGGGGAAAACAGGGGGGGAAAGTAGACAAAGAAAAAAGGGACGAAGTAAGCAGGAGCGAAAAAAAAAAAAAAGAGCGTTTTTCCAAACTGTAACAATCCATAAGGAAGGATTGCGGAGGTCATGAGACCGAAAAAATAAATCTTTTTCATCCATGATCGGATAAGGATGGAATGTTTGTTTTTACATAGAGGCTCTCAACCGGGGGAAAAAACGAAATGCACCAAGGGATGGTTTTAACCCGGGGATGGAGGGGGTTAAGGAGGGGAAAAAGAAAAAAGGGGGGGGCCCCCAAATATATCTGGTCACCATAATCGAAATTTTGATAAAATTGGGGGGGGAAAGGACGAAGGGAGTTTTCCACCCCACAAAAAATTTTTTGGGGGTTTTTTTTGGGGGTTTTAGCCGGCTGAAATTCCCTTTGGGGAGGAATTTGGGGTTTCCGGGGCAATCGACGGTCAAACAGGAGGCCGGGAAAACTGACTGACACATTCGGGGGAAAGGGGAAGGAAAATGGATGATCAAGACCCGAACGCTAGTAAACGTAATTTGATGAGTTTTGTACTAAAAATTTAAACCCGTGGGGCCCAATCGGAAACTCGTTGACGGCATGCCGGAGGGAAACTGCAATGAGGTGACAGTCAGCACCCGCACAAGCTATAGCAAAGTCATCCACATAAAGCGAAACCAAATGTTGGATGGGAGAACTGATGCCAGATTATTTATAGCAAGGAGAAATAGTGTTGTGCTTAGAACACAACCCTGGGGGACACCTTCAGTTTGGACAAAGCCCGGGGGAAAGCCTTACTAACCCGACACGGAAATGTCTTTCAGTTAAGAAAGCTTAAGGAAAATGGTAGATTGCCTCGGAGGCCAAGGAGGGGCCTGGGTCAAGATATTATACTTCCAAGTTGTGTCATAAGCCTTCTCAAGATCAAAAAAATGGCGATAACCGAGTGGTTTTGGCAAAGGCATTCAATATACGTATCCAAACGCAGAAGGGGTCAATGGCAGAACAGACCTTACGAGCATATTGACTAGTGGAGACTACTGTGAGTCTCTAAATACCAATCAAATGTCTATTAACTAGACGTTCCATCACCTTGCAAACTGCACTGGTAAGAGCGATGGGACGGAGTGGGAGGTATCATGTCCCGTAGTACCCGGTTTGCGAAAAGGAAGAACAATAGCAGACTTCCACAGTTGGGGAATAACTCCTTTCCCATATAAGATTAAAGAGTCGTAAGAGGACAGTAAGAGCAGACTGATGTAAATGCTGTAGCATACGAATATGTATGCATCGCCCAGCTGCCGATGATCGGCAAGCAGAGAGTGTTGCTTCCAGTTTTTGAAGGGTAAAAGGAATTATAAGATTCTTCTCTGAGAGAAAAAAAATCTAAGGGCTTTTCCTGGCAGACTTAGAAGAAAGGAATGAGAGGATAGATGGACCCCCTTTGAAAATGCGGGCCAGATGATTCCAATTTCAGTGACAACGGCAAGAGGGTGTTATATCGAAAACCGGCAACCTGAAGAACAGGAGCCGGGTGGGGGGAAAGAATTACCACTCAATTTCCCCTTTTCTTCCAGACTGCACTCATTGAGGAAGCCAAGGACCGTAGAAATGTAATCTCGCCACCAAGTGGTTTAGCGTCACGATGACACGGCGAGCAATTGCTCTTTTGCTTAAATCAAGGGAGTCTCTCTGTGGTTCTGTTATACCGATCCTGCCCCACGAGCGCATTTCAAACGTACTGCCCAAGCACAAGCGAAGACCACCATGGCACGCACTTCTGAGAATGCTTGCCCAGGTTTGTGGGATAGAATGTGGGCTGCCGTGAAGACGGAGGACGAAAAGAGATGTAAAACTTCATCAATGGAGGACGAGGAAGGAACCTCATGAAAGGCAGTAAGTTGTGCGTAAAGGTCCCATTCCGCCCGGTCAAATTGCCAGCATGGGCTACGAGGGGGTGGAGAATACGAAGGGCCTAAGGATGATTGGAAATGATCGCTATCATGCAAGTCTGGGAGGACAGACCAGGTGAGTCAAGGACAGTTGATGAAGAGCAGATGGAAAGATCGATGCAGGAGAAAGAATGAGTTCGGGATCAAAATGGGTAGGAGTTCCAATTTAAAACATGGAGGGGAAGAAGCAAGAAATGCCTCCAACTGAACCCACGGAGTCACAGGGGACCCTACCCAAAGAAAATGGGTGCGTTAAAATTGCCAAGTAATAGAAGGGGTGGGGGCAAGGAAGAAACCAGAAAATCAACATCTGGGATAGACAATGCTCCAAGGGGAGAGATAAAAGAAAGAGGAACCCCTTATTTCAAGTGGATACGAGCTGCGGGTAATGTAGAGAAGAATGAACATAGAGCTGACGGTATGGAATACCAGTGCGATAAGAATAGCACTTTCGTTAAAGGATCCATCGGAAAAAAAGGGTCCGCTGAATATAACAAATCATATGAAAAGGGCCGGATAACAGAGGATTGCAATTTGGGTTCTTGAAACAAGACACCAACAGGGGAAAACTGGGAGAGCAACACCTGAAGCTCACCCCGTTACCCTGAGGCCCTGGATATTCCCCCTGCAAATAAGCCATGATTTATAGAGAGAAAGATAGAAGTCGGTTAGAGGTATCTATGGACTAGGGTTAGAAAAGTCCACGGGTGGAGGCAGCGGGAAAACTTTGTAATCAGCGAAGGAGTGGGACGCGAAGGAAGGAGGGGTGTAGACGAAGAGAGGAGGAGGAACCGGAGGTGGAGCGGTGTCCATCAACGTTCCAGACTCTGCAAAAATTCTGTGATAGCTTCCAGATTTTCGGAAGACAAAGATGCAGAATTGGACTACATTAGAAATGGAAAAAGAGGGAGAACTATCGGGGGGTCTATAGACTGTCTAAATAGAAGGCAAGGAGATGGAAGAGGAAACTGTCGAAGGGGTTTGGGAGGACGGGATGAAGATATTGAACGAGGAGGAGGATGAACCTCCACACACGTTACAGAACTAGTCGGAGGCAAGAACCGGCAATAGGGATTTTTCTGCCGGACTTATGAGAAGAAGGGGGCACTGAGGTTTAGGCGAAGGATGAGGACGTGTAGACTCAGAACTGTGCGAGTGAGTAGAGGAAGGGGTGGGGACAGTATGGGATGCCGAGGTAGGGACCTCGGAGCCAAGAACATCAAAAGGATTTGAGACAGGGGTGACTGAGGATGTTGTAACCACAGAGGAAGTTGGGACCCCAGAAGTGGGGCGACGTTTAGCAATGCGAGAATAGGAAATACGGGAAGTCTCCCTTGTAGGCGTAGATGAGAGACGGCCATAGCATATGAGAGCCTTCCGCCTCTTTGAGACAATGGATTTCCGCTCATTCAGGTAAACCTGACAACGGCGAGATACGATGGATGTGCCTCATGACAGTTAAGGCAAGAGGAGGTAGAGTACAAGAAGGACTGGCATGGTCGTCCAGCACCACAGACTGGGCATTCGGCCATGGACCTGCAATATTTCGCTGGATGACCAAACGCCAGCAGTTTCTACACTGTTGTGGTGTAGGGTCCCCTTCGAACTTGTAAACGTGACCTGCACTGTAAACCGAAGGTGGTAGTTCATGGCAGTCAAATTTTAAAAGCGAGCTATATTGCAAGGATAACGTCTTCGCATTGGCAGGGAGGACAAATGTGTCAACTTTAAGGATAGGGAGTTCTTGGAGCTGAAGCTGCTCCAAAATGTCATCACCACATGTCTGGAAATTCCGTTGGACAATGGTGTGGGTAAAATGACAGAACCACTACAAGATTGAGAGAATGATGCTTGTCAATAGTGATAGGAACAGTATCTATGGTCGTAAGAAGAGAAAGATCACGAGCTTGGCCAGCATTCTGGACCGTGATGATGCGAGTGCCGCTCTTGAGAGCGTGAAATGAGATATCTTTACCAACATGGCATAGCAGAGCCTTACCAATACTATGGTCTGAAAGATAGGTATTAGGAGAAGTCGGTCTTAGAGTAAAAAACTTTGTCCATTGAGTAGTGTGAAACAAAGAGCTTAAGGGGAGTGCGTGACGAGCTGGTCGTTTCTGAGATGAACGAGAAGGAAGTGTCGAATCGTCATGTAAGGGTCGTGGTCGTTTGTGTGCGGGACTGGGGGTGGTCCAACGTGTGACGGGCGGGCAATTCGAAAATTGCTGCACCGTTAAGAGAAAGCCGGAATCAAGGTCAGAGAATAGCGAAGGTCAGACGTATCGAAAGGGCCAGTCAGATCCCGGTACCTGAAGCAGGTGACGAACCGGCAGCAGCAAGAGGTACAGGGTATTAGGGTTGTCCGAAGAGTTGTCCATTAACGAGGTAGGGTCAGAACTAGGTGCGGTATCAAGGGGCCCGGGGTAGGTTCACAGATTAGGGCATCCATGGTTAGGTTACTTCTTTCTTTTTGTTTTTAAGAAAAAAAAAGAAAGAAGAAAATAAAATAAAAATAAAAAAGAATAAAAAAGAGGGGAACGTGGAGGAATAGCTCCTAGGAGGAATGAAAGGGGCGTAAATCCCCTCCGCGCCCAAGAGGACCTCAACACCGCAAGTAGTGCAGATGCTGCATGGAACCCGTGCCATACCCTACCCTTCATGCCAGTAAACCAGCAATCTGGGATAGCAACCTCACATCCACCGAGTCACTTCGGGACAAAGAAGGGCGGCCGGATATCCGCCACAAAGCATACCACCTTGGCCACCACCCCGGAATCCGATATGTGGCCTCCAGAGATACACCCGTCGCCCGAAAGATACCCAAGGCCACCCCCCGGGAGACCGGAGAGGGATCGGGACATCCCCCGTCGATCCAGATTCCATGGCAAACTACACCACCGCCAAGAACCTCAACGGAATGGGATTGGACCACGGTACCCTTCCCCCTACCTAGGAACTAAAATGCCTGTGGAGAGAAGCTCCCAGGGTAAAAATGGGAAGAAAATAAGGGTGGGATGAGGAGGAAAGGGAAAGGGAGGATGGGGAAGATGGGAAAGGGGAGGGGGATTGGGGGTAATAGGTTCGGTCTGAGGAAGAAGACCAAGAGGTCCAATTCCTCAGACCGATAGCCTCTTTACCATGACAAGGAGCCCCCCCTTAAAGAGGTTCCAATGGTAATGACACCAAAAGTATGAAATTTGATTGAAAACTTACGGAGTTACACTCTCGCGAAGTTAGTGATCTCGGCGATATATACGCATCGGCAATTTCGCCGACTTTGAGCCCTATTTTCGGCCAATTCCATTGTTCCAGTCGATCAGACACTTAACTATTTCTTTAGAACTCCATTTGTTCTATCGACTGAGTACAAGAAACCACCAATTTACCGATTTCAACTACCCAATAAAGTGGTCAGAAATTGTAATTTGGCAATTTCATGCAAAATAAAAAGTTGTCAATTTCAAAATAGGGTCCAGAATAAACAGTGCAGACATTCCTGGCACTAAAATAAGATGTTATCTGTTCATTAGTCACATCTTTAGGCCCCTCTTATATTACTCTTGCTTTCTATTTTGATTTTTTATTCACACAAAATAGAAGATTTACCGTTATGCAGACTATTGCATTATTGTAAAAATGGTATAAATAATATCAGTGCACTTGTGAAAGAATATTAGACTCACCAATTGATGTGTTTTTGGATGCGTGGCGTGATTTGTTTACTCTTGAACATTTGCAAAAATCAAACATTTTCCCTAATTTGAGCTCAATTTCAAGGTCTTTTTCATCATGAAACTAATCAAAATCATCTATATTTCTGTAGTATGTTTTCCATTCTATCAAATGAGACCATAAAAAAGAGAATACAGTGGTCCCTCGGTTTTCGTGCATCTCCAAACTATAACATTTATGTAAGTGTATTTTCGTAAGTGCTGTTGCAAGTGTATTTTTGGGGGTCTGAAATAGACTAACCTACGTGACATTATTTCTTAAGGAAGTAAATTCATTCGGTAATGGCACTTGAGCAGCATTCTGGAACGAATTTTCGGCGAAAACCGAGGGACCACTGTACAACCATAAATACTATACGAAAATACACCTCAAAGACGGTGTTTTAATCCAAAAAAATGGTCGGAGTTTTTCTTCATTACGACTGCGTGCTGCAGGATTTTTTATACAGCGCACACTGACCACACAGACGCATTCTCTCATATGTGGGCCTACCAGCTTTCTCCCGCTTGATTTGAAGCTGCTAGAATTTGTGAGTATATATACGTCAAACAGTGGCTCGTAAGATGTATATATACGACGAAACAGTCAAAGGGTTAAAATACAGCATGAGGTTTTCTTTCTTTTACAGATATTCCGTCAGATGAATATTCCACAAGTTCGACCACCTAACTTACCAGCAGATCTTCCAGAGAGTTATGATGCAAAGATTGCTCTTATTGGTCAGTACCTTCAACCCACGTGAATGCGACAATATATGCGTTTCTCTTCTTCTGCCCCTTGAATATACAATAAAAGAATCTTGTGTTATAATTGCATTAATTTGTTACATATTGTATTGTTTATTAGTCAGTGTTGCATATTTTTTTTTTCCTTTTCACTAAGATTTTATTACATGATAGGGAATTCATATTCCTGTTACAGTGGACCCCGCCTAACGAGCACCCCGGAAATTGTACAATTATGTAAGTACAGTGAACCCCCAGCTAACGAACACCCCGGAAATCGTACAATTATGTAAGTATAATATTATAAGTGCTTGTGGAAGTGTCTTTTTGAGGGTCTGAAATAGACTAACCTACATGACATTATTTCTTAAGGAAGTAAATTCGTTCGGTAATGGCACTTGAGCAGGCTTCTGGAATGAATTTTGCTCGTTAGGCGGGATCCACTGTATTAGTTTACCTTTCTTATCCAGTTGAACACTTCAGTATTTGAGAAAACCCATTGTTCTATCTCATGAGGATGCCCACTGCAACATTTGAAAATAGTTTTTTATATCTCTCTTGAGGAAAAACTAATACAGTGGTACCTCGACTTACGATATTTTTTCATTCCAGAATACTGTTCAAGTGCCATTACCAAACGAATTTATCCCCTTAAGGAATGATATAAAATAGACTAGTCCTTTTAGATCCCCAAAATTACACTTACAAAAGCGTTTAAAAAAATAAACTTACATAAATGGGTGAGTTTGGGGACCATCGTAAGTCGAGGTACCACTGTACTTTACTGTAATTTGCAGTTCTGTATAGCACAGTAGTACAGTGGACCCCCGAGTAATGTAAAAACTTCATTCCAGAAGCCTGCTCAAGTGCCATTACCGAACGAATGTACTCCCTTAAGAAAAAATGTCAAGTAGGTTAGTCCATTCAGACCCCCAAGAATACACTTACAAAAGCACTTACAATATTATACTTACATAATTGTACGATTTCCGGGGTGTACGAAACTCGGGGGTCCACTGTATATTATTTGTGCATGAAAATCATTCATCCTAGGTAGTAGGTTGGTAGACAGCAACCACCCAGGGAAGTACTACCATCCTCCCAAGTGAGTGTAAAAAGAAAGCCTGTAATTGTTTTATATGATGGTAGGATTGCTGGTGTCTTTTTCTGTCTCATAAACATGCAAGATTTCAGGTACGTCTTGTTACTTCTACTTACACTTAGGTCACACTACACATGCATGTACAAGCATATATATACACATCCCTCTGGGTTTTCTTCTATTTTCTTACTAGTTCTTGTTCTTATTTCCTCTTATCTCCATGGGGAAGTGGAACAGAATTCTTCCTCCGTAAGCCATGCGTGTCATAAGAGTCAACTAAAATGCCGGGAGCAAGGGGCTAGTAATCCCTTCTCCTGTATACATTACTAAAGTTAAAAAGATAAACTTTTCTTTTCCTTTTGGGCCGCCCTGCCTTTGTGGGAAACGGCTGATTTGTTGAAAGAAGATCATTCATAAGCACTTGAAGGGTGTTCAGTTTAATACCTTTATTATGCACCCCATACCCATCCTGTGGGCGGTAGTCAAAGATTACAGAGGTATATAGTGGGTCAAGGGACTGGGCCCCAAAGGTTTGATAGCTGAAGGTAATGAACTTAAGGTAGATCTGGTCACAATCATGACCAAGTTACAAAGGTAATGAATCATCCACACGTCATACATGATTACAATCATGAACAAATTACAAAGTAATGAGCAATTCACATGTCCACAGCCGGTCACAACTGTAATGAGTTATTACCTGAAGGGATTACAGGAGAAGGGATTACTAGCCCCTTTCTCCCGGCATTTTAGTTGACTCTTATGACACGCATATTAATATAAAAGATAATATATTGATTAACTGTTAACTGTATTGATCTGCTATTTATTATAAAAAAATGCATACTAAAATTTTCATTGTAGGGTGTGGACCTGCCTCGATATCTTGTGCGACATTCTTGGGAAGACTTGGCTATCACAACATAGATGTCTTTGAAAAGAAAGATTATGTTGGAGGCTTGAGTGCTTCAGAAATTCCACAGTACCGACTCCCCTTTGAAGTTGTTAATTTCGAAGTGGATCTCATGAAGGATGTTGGTGTTAATATACATCACGGCCGTCAGCTCTCTCTCTCAGATATAACAATTAAGGTAAATATGATGCATTTTGTTATAAGGTAATCATAAAGCCATGCTAGATGCAGTTCAACCAAATACATGTAGAAAATATTTACTAGTTGAATTTGTATTTTTGAATACCTATATACAGTCATCCCTTGGTTTTCGCTTGTCCCAGTTTTCGCCGATTTTGGTTTTCGCCGACTTTTTTCAGGGAAAATTTGTCTTAGTTTTCGCCGATTGTTTTAGTTTTCGCCGACCGTATGGGACCTGTCCACCAGTGCCGCGCACATACAAAGGCCGTAGGCCCGCCACCCACGCACCTCCCACGCACATTGTCACGCAGTCTAGCATTGTTTACCCTTGAGTGAACATCACCCCAGGAGTTTATACAAAACATTTATTAACAATTCATTGTTTTTGGGCCTTGATTATTGTGTATGACTACTAAATAAGCTACCATGGGCCCAAAGAAAGCTCCTAGTGCCACTTCTTTGGTAAAGAAAGTGAGGAACACTGTAGAAATGAAGAAAGAAATAATAGAAAAATATGATAGTGAAAGTGAGAAACACGATGGAGTTTAAGAGTGTAGCAGGCATGCAGGGAGTGTAGCATGCATGCAGGGAGTGTAGCATGCATGCAGGGAGTGTAGCATGTATGCAGGGAGTGTAGCATGTATGCAGGGAGTGTAACAGGTATGCAGGGAGTGTAACAGGTATGCAGGGAGTGTAGCATGTATGCAGGGAGTGTAGCATGTATGCAGGGAGTGTAGCATGTATGCAGGGAGTGTAGCATGATGCAGGAGTGTAGCATGCATGCAGGAGTGTAGCATGAGAGGTAGCATGCATGCAGGGAGTGTAGCATGCATGCAGGGAGTGTAGCATGCATGCGGGGAGTGTAGCATGCATGCAGGGAGTGTAGCATGCATGCAGGGAGTGTAGCATGTATGCAGGGAGTATAGCATGTATGCAGGGAGTGTAGCATGTATGCAGGAGTGTAGCAGGTATGCAGGAGTGTAGCAGGTATGCAGGGAGTGTAACAGGTATGCAGAGATGTAACAGGTATGCAGGGAGTATAACATGTATGCAGGAGTGTAACAGGTATGCAGGGAGTGTAACATGTATGCAGGGAGTGTAAAAGGTATGCAGGGAGTGTAACATGTATGCAGGGAGTGTAGCATGTATGCAGGGAGTGTAACAGGTATACAGGGAGTGTAGCATGTATGCAGGGAGTGTAGCATGTATGCAGGGAGTGTAGCAGGCATGCAGGGAGTGTAGCATGCATGCAGGGAGTGTAGCATGCATGCAGGAGTGTAGCATGCATGCAGGAGTGTAGCATGCATGCAGGGAGTGTAGCATGCATGCAGGAGTGTAGCATGCATGCAGGGAGTGTAGCAGGTATGCAGGGAGTGTAACAGGTATGCAGGGAGTGTAGCATGTATGCAGGGAGTGTAACAGGTATGCAGGGAGTGTAGCATGTATGCAGGGAGTGTAGCAGGCAGGGAGGAAGTGTAGCAGGCAGGGAGGGAGTGTAGCAGGCATGCAGGGAAGTGACCCCGGATAAGGACTTGGTACCTAGAGTCCTTATGGAGGGGGATTCCCCTTCCAAAAATTAGGGTCTCTTCCCTCTCCCCTCTTCCCTCTCTCCCATCCAGCAGCATCAGTCTTCAATAAAGGTAAGTGCCACATTCAGTTCATTCATTTGTGCATGTAAATCTATCTTTAAGGCCCCCCAAATTTTTTTTTCCAAACATCTGGGTTTCTGGAACGGATTAATTGAATTTCCATTATTTCTTATGGGGAATATAGTTTTGGTTTTCGCCGATTTTGGTTTTAGCCGATCCATCTGGAACGGATTAAAATCGAAAACCGAGGGATGACTGTACAGTGGTACCACGGTTAACGATATTTTTTCGTTCCAGAATGCTGTTCAAGTGCCATTACCAAACGAATTTATCCCCATAAGGAATAATGTAAAATAGACTAGTCCTTTTAGACCCCCAAAAATACACTTACAAAAGCATTTAAAAAAATAAACTTACATAAAAGGGTGAGTTTGGGGACCATCGTTAACCAAGGTACCACTGTATCTGTATAAGTGCTCCTATTCTTTTCTTCTTTCAACAAACTGGCTGTATCCCACCGAGGCAGGGCGGCCCAAAAAGAAAAACAAAAGTTTTTCTTTTTAACTTTAGTAATGTATACAGGAGAAGGGGTTACTAGCCCCTTACTCACTTGGCAGGATGGTAGTACTTCCCTGGCCGGTTGCTATTATTGTGTTTTTATATTCAGTATAAAAAGCACTAAACCTGCATGGGTCATACAGTGCTACATGGTGGAGGGGTGCTGACATGAGAGATGGGCAGATCTGCAAAAGATTCAAGTCAAAATTAGTGTAATAAGTCAGTTTGAGCTTTGTGTTCCCATCTGCAGTAGAACTTTTACTTTTTTATCTCCTCCAAGACGCTAACTGAAGGATGCAACCTGTAGAATTTCACTGCACATTATAGTCATTAATTATAATGAAACCTCTATGCTCAGTATCTTATTTTTACTTAATTATGGAGAGAATTAATTTTCACATAAAATTTCAGGGCTTGCAGCAAGAGGGCTATGAGGCCATATTCATTGGGATTGGTCTTCCTGAGCCTAAAAAGATTAGTATATTTGCTGATCTGAACAATGAGATGGGCTTCTACACCAGTAAAGATTTCTTGCCTATGGTAACAGCAGCTAGTAAACCAGGTGAGCTGTTTATTGTATATATACTCTACTATAAATTATTGTGTAGTATTTACTTTACTAATGGAAAAGTGCCATAGTGTTCATGAAAACTTCAAGTGTCTTGTTTGAGGGCTACCACAGGACAGTGTGAAATTATAATTTAAAGTTAGCTTAATGGTAAAGTGCTCAACTCACAACTGAAGAAACCTAGGTTTGAGAGAGTCACATGGGCATATTTCCTACACATGTTGACCCTGTTCATCTACAGTAAGTAGATATCTGAGTGTTGACTATTGTGGGCCACATCCTGGAGGTTTGTAGTGTACCTTAAATCGGGCTGAGCTTTGAACTAAACTAAATCAAAGAAAATGATTACATATGCCAAATTCATGGTACCCTCCATAGTATCACAATATTTTACAGGTTAATTGTATTATGTAGTTAAGTAGTTATTATGTACGTACTAGGATAAGTTTGCTCGAAATGCCTTGGCATGATAGTGGCTTTCTTTGTACTTAACAAATCAAATTGTAAATACACATTGTAACCTTGCAAAGAAATAAAATCTTTATCTTGATCTTTTATTGTGTGCATATTTTACCTCATTTTAAAGGTAATGTAAATTAACTTAATATATTACCTTGACAGGGATGTGCAGTTGTAAGTCTCAACTGCCATCCATTAAGGGTGTGGTGCTTGTCTTGGGTGCTGGAGACACTGCCTTTGATTGTGCCACATCTGCTCTTCGCTGTGGGGCAAAACGTGTCTTCGTTGTCTTCAGGAAGGGCTTCACAAATATTCGGGCTGTTCCTGAAGAGGTACTGTATGTAGTAAAATATTTGCTTTCTTTGCTGAATAAATATATAGTACCTCTACTTACGAGCAGCTCCCAACTCGAACAATTATGTAAGTGTATTTTTGTAGGTGCTTTTGTAAGTGTATTTTTGGTGGTCTGAAATGGATTAATCTAATTTTCATTATTTCTTATGGGAAAAAATTCCTTCAATATCGGCACTTGAATAGCCGTCTGGAACGAATTTTGCTTGTAAGTAGAGGTACCACTGTATCTTTATCCAATGATGGTGACATGTCTCACCTATACCATAAGTAATAAAGCACAGAGAAAATATTTTATATAAATTTTTGTTGTCAACTTTCTTTTTTATATAAAATAATAATTAACATAGCTCTACTAATACAGTAGAATGAGTGCTAGAAATTTCTGGTATGTGCTGCAATTTAAAATTTCTACATTCATCCATATAAGACTCACATTGCACCAGCACTCTGGTTATGTATCCAGTTTTGCCAAATAAAAGAAAAATCATGCCTATAAATACTGTTCTTTAGGTTATATTACTGTATCCCTATAGGCACCTTTCATAACATTTTATTTGCATAAATTCATAAGTGCAATCTGCAGTTGATGACTTTTCATGGGATGAATTATGGTGTTATTAATTGTAGCGGTATTGTCCAAGAAATGGTCTTTTAATTTGTCACTATAGTGTTTCATGGACTCTTATTAGTTACCCACGAGATGATCATGCATTCTGCTGCTTATATGTGCACTCATATATTACATACTGTTGTACCTCTTTTAGAAAGGTGTGACTGATTGTCCAGCAACTCAGACATATTAACCCTTCAGTATTTCCCTTAATCATCTATCCTTGAGTCCCAATTAAGGATCCCAGCAGAGATAATCTTCACAGAGTGATTTTCTTAGGTTGTCCTGCATTATTAGCCCTATTGCTCGAAAAAAACCCTCATCTTCTTCACCTTGTATTCCTGCTCTCTGTAATTCACATATTTAACCCTGCCTGTACCCCAATTCAAAACGATGCTAAAAAACCACCTTCTCACCCAAATCTAGGTGCACAATATCAAACATTCCCAACAAAGTTGATTAATCACTAAAATGTAAAAACCTATTATAAATAATGCATATTGAGCTAACTGTTTCTATAACATTAACTTATATAATGACCATATAAACTGAAATTGCAATGCAACTAATTGTTTTAAATTGTTTGATCTCATTCAGTTAATTGCATTGCAACAATTAATAAATTATAATGTTCAACTAATGTTCAAATTTTACAACTTACATACACAATTATACCTATTTTGTAAATTATCAACCATAATTTTTTACCATGTAGTCTACTATTAATTAGTCTTAAGAATGCCCACAATGCACAGCATATTAGGGGCTTTTGGCATGTACACCTCATTTATACCTAACTATGTATCATGTCTAAATAACAGCATTGTATCATGTCTAAATAAACTATTATTATTATTATTATTATTATTAAAGTTAGCAATTATTATTTTTCACTCTAGATGGATTTAGCACGTGAAGAAATGTGTGAGTTTTTGCCTTTCTTGTCACCTCGCAAAGTGATTATGAAGAATGGCAGAGTTTCAGCCATGGAGTTTGTGCGCACAGAGCAATCACAAGATGGATCCTGGATTGAAGATGAAGACCAGACATTCAAACTAAAGTGTGACTACATAATCTCAGCATTTGGTTCTGGTCTTTCAAATACAGACAGTAAGTTATTATTCTCCATGGGGAAGTGGAGAAGACTGCTTCCTCCGTAAGCCATGCATGTCATAAGAGGTGACTAAAATGCTTGGAACCCCTTCTCCTGTATAAATTACTAAATGTTAAAGGAAGAAAAACTTTTAATAATTAAGTGTTTTTTCTTTTTTGGGTCGCCCTGCCTCGGTGAGAAACGGCTGGTGTGTTAACAATTTTTTATTATAATTAGTTAGATTGTCTATTACAGTATTCCTTTTGTTTTTGTTTTTTGTTTTTTTCAACAAGTCGGCCGTCTCCCACCGAGGCAGGGTGACCCAAAAAGAAAGAAAATCCCCAAAAAGAAAATACTTTCATCATCATTCAACACTTTCACCACACTCATACATAATCACTGTCTGTGCAGAGGCGCTCAGATACGACAGCTGAGAATAGTCCCTCCCAGCTGTCACTATCCCAGACCCCTCCTTTAAAGTGCAGGCATTGTACTTCCCATTTCCAGGACTCAAGTCCAACTAAATCAATTAACTGGTTTCCCTGAATCCCTTCACAAAATGTTACCCTGCTCACACTCCAACAGATCGTCATGTCCCAAAAACCATTCGTCTCCATTCACTCCTATCTAACACGCTCACACATGCTTGCTGGAAGTCCAAGCCCCTCGCCCACAAAACCTTTTTTACCCCCTCCCTCCAACCTTTTCTAGGACGACCCCTACCCCGCCTTCCTTCCCCTACAGATTTATACGATCTCCAAGTCATTCTACTTTGATCCATTCTCTCTAAATGACCAAACCACCTCAACAACCCCTCTTCAGCCCTCTGACAAATACTTTTAGTAACTCCACACCTCCTAATTTCCACATTCTGAATTTTCTGCATAATATTTTTTGTATTTCTGATTATTTATAACTCCTCCTTATTATATCATAATACAGTAATGAAATGCACTGAAACCATAAGGGTCAATTAGTTCTGAACAACAGAGAGAAAAAAGATGGCAAAGGTACTTAGGAAAAGGCATCAGCAGAAAGAAGAAAAGCCAGTTAATGTAGGAAATTGGTGTCATTTAAGAAATAGTATACTGAATTAGCATTATTGGTTGGACCATCAGAAAGGAAGGCAGAACTATTCATTAATTTTAGGTCTTCATAAAATATGAGTCACAATTTTTTTTATAATATTGTTGCACATTAAAGAGAAAGTAACCTTTAATAATAATCATATCAGCAACATAATGTGTAATAAAAATGTACTTTTCATAGAAGGATTACAGTTTGAGAGTATTTTCATCCAGGGTACTGCACAAATATTCCTCTGTAAATATTTGGTACTTTCAGCTTCAAATTTTGTTTTCTTGAAATGTAAGTACGTAGCTGAAAATACTGTATTTAGCGAACAGATGTATGCAATTCTGAAAGTATCAACGACATTAACAAAGACACTCATGCAACATATGGGAATCTTTATTAAGGAAACATTTCGCCACACAGTGGCTTCATCAGTCCAATACAAAGCAAAAAGGGGTAAGGAGAGGAGGAGTTTGAGGTAATCAGTCCTTCAGCTTGGAATCGATGTGTTCAGTCCATCACTCTCGTAGAAAGTACAGCATATGGCTGGAGAAGTGGCTTATATACAGTACTGTAGTCGGGTGAGTGGAAGCAGGAGGAGGAGGGATCACAGTGAAACCATCCACTAGTGTAAGCAGGTCTTCGTCCAAAGGTTGGACAAGTATTGAAGAATTCCTTGTATCAAGATTCCATGATGTTGCAGTGTCTGACAGATATGATAAATGGTTTTGAAAACTGACAAGTTGTGCTTTTCAATTTGAGTATTATGCACCAATGCAAAAGAAAATGGACACCTGACTAAACGAAGAATGACTGAAATATGAATTTTATGTTTTTAAATTGTTGTCTAGTCATATGGTAGGTGTGTGTGCAGTAAGCTCATACACATTTTGTAAACATTCATCAAGAATGAGCAAAAGTAATATGGATTAAATGCAGTGTTATCATCCCAGTCCACATCTCAAGCTGAACATGAGCTCTGATGGGAAAATTAATTAGCTCAGCATATTTACATATTTTCTCCATGGGGAAGTGGAACAGAATTCTTCCTCCATAAGCCATGCGTGTCGTAAGAGGCGACTAAAATGCCAGGAGCAAGGGGCTAGTAACCCCTTCTTCTGTATATATTACTAAATGTAAAAGGAGAAACTTTCGTTTTTCCTTTTGGGCCACCCTGCCTCGGTGGGAAACGGTCGATGTGTTGAAAGAAAGAAAGATTTACGTATTTTTCACTTACCAAACCATTCTTCTGATTCCTATCAAGGTCGTTAAGAAAGGGTCAACATTATAAGTTTTCTTTATTTGTTACATCATTAATGTTTCTATTATCATGTTTCTCTGTCAAATTTTAGTCTGCCTTCTTTAGTTACTGCTATCGTAATGTTGTTAATTGGTTATACTACTTACCCACAGTTCAGTCAGCTCTAGCACCAGTTAGGCTGAACCGATGGGGTCAGCCAGAGGTGGATGTACACACTATGAGCACCAGTGAAGCTGGTGTATTCTGTGGAGGTGATGTTGCTGGCGTTGCAGAAACCACCGTGGAAAGTGTCAATGATGGCAAGACAGCTGCTTGGAATATTCATAAATATCTGCAGGTACACAACATTTTATTGCTTGCTTTATTATTCCAGATAAAACCCTAAAGCCATAGAAAATCAAATTATACAGTTATTGAGCATGAGAACAAAAATATTGTCAATTGTAATAATTGATGCATTTAAATAGTACATATTGTACCAGTATGTGTTTCCACATCCTTACAAATTTTAACAATTAAGATCTCATATTAACAACTGCCATATCCAAGATTTCTTGATTAAGAAAGCATACAGTGACTTCTACATTCTACTCAAATTTCACTTGGTACTTCCATAGTGTATGTGGATCACTTACTGGTAGTTAAGGTATGATAGAATAGGAATATTGAATTATAGCACAGTATGTATATCACCCTTCCATGTGCCCTACAAAATACAAATACAAATTTTTATTTATTTATCCAATACATGGGTAGACACAAAAGAAAGCCATTGCTACTATCAATGCATTTCAGACAGACTAATCCTAATGCTTAAAGACTACTTAAGAATTAGATATAGACTATTAAGTAGGATTTCTAATGCAGTTAACCACATTCGTATGTACAATAATATGATTTCAAGAGTATGGCTTATTATTTCAAACTGATTGAGTAGAGATGGTGAAGATACAAGAAGTTTCATAGTTACAGTAGAAATATAATAAAACAAGATGTGAGTGAGATAAACAAGGTAAGAAAGCCTAGGGAACGAATGGATTTGTCAGTTAAAAACAGAGTAGGGGAGTTAGTAGATGGGGAGCTGGAGGTATTGGGTAGATGGCGGGAATATTTTGAGGAACTTTTAAATGTCGATGAAAAGAGGGAGGCGATAATTTCATGTACTGGCCAGGAGGTACAACATCGTTTAGGAGTGAAGAAGAGCAGGATGTGAGTGTGGGGGAGGTGCGTGAGGCATTACGTAGAATGAAAGGGGGTAAAGCAGCTGGAATTGACGGAATCATGACAGAAATGTTAAAAGCAGGGGGGGATATAGTGCTGGAGTGGTTGGTATTTTTGTTTAATAAATGTATGAAAGAGGGGAAGGTACCTAGGGATTGGCAGCGAGCATGTATAGTTCCTTTATATAAAGGGAAGGGGATAAAAGAGAGTGTAAAAATTATAGGGGAATAAGTTTACTGAGTATACCAGGTAAAGTGTATGGCAGGGTTATTATTGAAAGAATTAGAGGTAAGACAGAGAGTAGGATTGCAGATGAGCAAGGAGGCTTTAGAGTGGGTAGGGGATGTGTAGATCAAGTGTTTACAGTGAAGCATATATGTGAACAGTATTTAGATAAAGGTAGAGAAGTTTTTATTGCATTTATGGATTTAGAAAAGGCATATGATAGAGTGGATAGGGGAGCAATGTGGCAAATGTTGCAAGTGTATGGAATAGGTAGTAAGTTACTGAAGGCTGTAAAGAGTTTTTATGAGGATAGTGAGGCTCAGGTTAGGGTGTGTAGGAGAGAGGAGATTACTTCCCGGTAAAAGTAGGTCTTAGACAGGGTTGTGTAATGTCACCATGGTTGTTTAATATATTTATAGATGGGGTTGTAAAAGAAGTAAATGCTAGGGTGTTGGGGAGAGGGGTGGGATTAAATTATGGAGAATTAAATGCAAAATGGGAGTTGACACAGTTACTTTTTGCTGATGATACTGTGCTTATGGGAGATTCTAAAGAAAAGTTGCAAAGGTTAGTGGACGAGTTTGGGAGAGTGTGTAAAGGTAGAAAGTTAAAAGTGAACATAGATAAGAGTAAGGTGATGAGGGTATCAAACGATTTAAATAAAGAAAAATTGGATATCACATTGGAGAGAGGGATTATGGAAGAAGTAAATGTTTTCAGATATTTGGGAGTTGATGTGTCAGCAGATGGGTTTATGAAGGATGAGGTTAACCATAGAATTGATGAAGGAAAAAAGGTGAGTGGTGCATTGAGGTATCTGTGGAGACAAAAACGTTATCCATGGAGGCAAAGAAGGGAATGTACGAAAGTATTGTGGTACCAACACTCTTATATGGGTGTGAAGCATGGGTTGCAAATGCTGCAGCGAGGAGGAGGCTGGAGGCAGTGGAGATGTCCTGTCTAAGGGCAATGTGTGGTGTAAATATTATGCAGAAAATTCGAATGTGGAAATTAGGAGAAGGTGTGGAGTTACTAAAAGTATTTGTCAGAGGGCTGAAGAGGGGTTGTTGAGGTGGTTTGGTCATTTAGAGAGAATGGATTAAAGTAGAATGACTTGGAGAGCGTATAAATCTGTAGGGAAGGAAGGCGGGGTAGGGGTCGTCCTAGAAAAGGTTGGAGGGAAGGGGTAAAGGAGGTTTTGTGGGCGAGGGCTTGGACTTCCAGCAAGCATGTGTGAGCGTGTTAGATAGGAGTGAATGGAGACGAATGGTTTTGGGACATGACGATCTGTTGGAGTGTGAGCAGGGTAACATTGTGTGAAGGGATTCGGGGAAACCAGTTAATTGATTTAGTTGAACTTGAGTCCTGGAAATGGGAAGTACAATGCCTGCACTTTAAAGGAGGGGTCTGAGATAGTGACAGCTGGGAGGGACTTTTCTCAGCTGTAGTATCTGAGCTCCTCTGCAAAGACAGTGATTATGTATGAGTGTGGTGAAAGTGTTGAATGATGATGAAAGTTTTTTCTTTTTGGGGATTTTCTTTCTTTTTGGGTCACCCTGCCTCGGTGGGAGACGGCCGACTTGTTGAAAAAAAAAAAAAAAAAAAAAAGTGTAACTTACTCATTAACCCCCCTGGTTTGGGAAACCCTAACTGGCATGGCTCTTAGCATCATAAAACCTGACAAATCCTCTACCACAAATTGACGTCTACCCACTGTGGTTCCATATGCGTATATATAGTGTACTACTATACTGTAGTACATTAATGCAGCTGTATTCAACAGTCTCTCCATGGCCTATTTGTTCCCGAGATCCCACAACTGCCAAAGTTCTACACTCCCATTGATGATGTGGACATCTCGATTACGATTTGTGGTATAAAGTAAGTACATTTTTTAAATATTTATAAAAAATTCGACTTTGCCTAGGTAGTAGGTTGGTAGATAGCAACCACCCAGGAAGGTAATACCGTCGTGTGGTAGTAGGTTGGTAGATAGCAACCACCCAGGAAGGTATTACCGTCCTGTGGTAGTAGGTTGGTAGACAGCAACCACCCAGGAAGGTAATACCGTCGTGTGGTAGTAGGTTGGTAGATAGCAACCACCCAGGAAGGTATTACCGTCCTGTGGTAGTAGGTGCATAGACAGCAATCACCCAGGAAGGTACTACCGTCGTGTGGTAGTAGGTTGGAAGACAACAGCCACCCAAGGAGGTACATACTACCGTCCTGCCAAGTGAGTGTGAAACGGAAACCTGTAATTGTTTTACATGATGGTAGTTTTGCTGGTGTCTTTTTTTCTGTCTCATAAACATGCAAAGTTTTAGGCATGTCTTGCTACTTCTACTTACACTTAGATCACACTACACATGCATGTACAAGCATGTATATATAATGCATGTCATAAGAGGCGACTAAAATACTGGGAGTAAGGGGGCTAGTAACCTCTCCTCCTGTATAAATTATGTACTAAATTTAAAAAGAGAAACTTTCGTTTTTCTTTTTAGGTCACCCTGCCTCGGTGGGATGTGGCCGGTTTGTTGAAAAAAAAAATTTATTTTGCAAAACAGTTGTAGCTTCTGCAAACCAAGTTAGTACAGTAAACTCTCCATATAACGAACCCCTGTATAGCGGACTTTGGAAATATACAGAAAAAATAAATGAAAACAATAAATAAAGCCCATTGGTTACATAATTGTCCATTGTTACAGTCACAGTGAAGCAATTTTTTTTCTATCCACCACAGTTGCTATTATTATCGAACACCCACTTTCCCCCAATTAATCCATTATGTACATATATGGAAAGTTTACTGCATATTGTATACTGAAATATTTTTGCATGTTTTATGATAGACATCTTAGCAGCATAGTTGCAAGTAGTAGTACAGTGGACCCCCGGTGTTCGTCCATTTTTCGTAACAGAATGCTGTTCAAGTGCCATTACCAACCGAATTTATTCCCTTAAGAAATAATGTAAAGTAGACTAGTCCTTTTAGACCCCCAAAACTACACTTATAAAAGCATTTAAAAAAAACACTTATATAAAAGGGCGTGTTTTGAGCAGGACGAACACCGGGGGTCCACTGTACTGTACAGTGTAAGCATTTTAATTGAAATTTAAAAAATAAAAATAAGTTCATGTTGTATAGTATAAAAACAAATGATCAAATGAGGAACAAGAAGACAAAGGATGATACATTATTATGATTATAAGTACAAAATGGAGTGCTCATGTGGCTACAAGAAAAATCACTATAAGAATACAATGCATGTAAGATAAGGGGAGCTAAGGCATTAGAAGCTTGCAGGTAATGTTAGCAAGGTGATATTTGGTTCAATTAAATATGGAAACATTGTACTGTTTGGACATTGTTTATTCAACCAAATGCTGTGTAAAAACAGAAAGCGTTAGTTCCTCAAATCAGAGATTAATGACTACGTATTTTATCATAAAATTAACATTCAAGGAAAACCAGATCATGGTCAACTGTATCAAAAGCTTTACGTAAATCAATGAAGATTCCCACTGGGATTTTTTTTTTCTCGAGAGCGGTGTAAATTATTTTTAGCATGTGTTTAATAGCATCATTTGTATTTTTATTAGGCCTGAATCCAAACTGACAGTGGTTGAGTACATTGTGGGAGATGAGGTAGGAATATATCTGCCTATGAATTAATTTTTCAAAGATTTTGGAGAGAAGGGGTAAGTTAGATATTGGTCTATAGTTATTCAGGTCTGTTTGATCTCCTCCTTTATGTATGGGGGTAACCCTCACTATTTTGAGTATTGACGGGAAGGTAGAGCATTCGATGGATTTGTTAAAGAGTGTTGCAATAATTGGTGAAAGAACTTGAGAAGCTTTTTTGTATATGAAAGGTGGTAAGTTATTTAGATCTCCTGCCTTGTTTTTTAATGTGTTGATTATAAGGTTGGTCGGGGCTGATAAAGGGAAGTGGATGCCCAGTAATGGCAATTGTGGTGAATAGAGGTAAGATTATTATGCTGTGATCATAATAATAATGGATAGTTTTTTAACCAATAGACTTTGTCCATTGTTTCTGAATCGGTTGACCCAGCGGATTTTGCCTGTTTTTCTGAGGTCTGCTAAATCAAAGGCCATTAATGGAGGGTTCACTGTACAATGACTTGCATAATTAACAGTTCACTGTTTCATAATTTTATAGTGTCAAATGAATCCATTTAAGATTAAAGCAAATACAAAATGAGAAAATTGTTTTAAAAGTTGATACCTCACAACTCAGTACGTATTAAAAAATGAATTAATACACTGATTCTCAGATTCCCAAATCCCTTTGGTTTGGCATCTGCGCCGCCCACGACAGCTGCACCAATGATGCGTAGAGCTTATGAGGCTGGGTGGGGCTTCTGTGTCACCAAAACATTTGCCCTAGACAAGGTACATTTGCTTTCCTTGATGCTCTGTAAGGCCTGTCATTTATTATTATTATTTTATTTAGTAATAGCTACTATTTGCATTTTCCATGAGTACATATGTGCAATTATGATCACATGGTAGGCACCTCTAAATATTGTCCACTAACTTTTTTTTTTTTTTTTTTTCATATTTACTTGCATTTAAACATGTAACTTGACAGACTTGTGGAGAAAGACATTACTACCTGTTAACTTTTTGGGGCACTCTAGTGCATACTATATACGATATATGAATAAATGAATGAACAGTGGTGAATGTGTAAACTTTTTATAAGCAAACCCACCTTGGCAAGAGACAGCCAGAGTGATAAAACAAGTACGTACGGTATATGCATGGAAAATGCAGTGCCTGAACTCTGAACTCTGCAGGAGGGGTAAGGATGTTGCAGTTAGGAGTCATTTGAAATCTGCAAACTTCTGGGAAGACAGCAATTGAATGAATGATGGTGAATACGTTTCCTTTTTTTGGATTGCCCTGCCCTGGTGGGAGACAGTCACCAACGTAAAAAAAAAAAGTGTGTATGCTTATGTATGTGTGGTTGTAGGGATCGAGTCACAGCTCCTGGCCATGTGTGCATGGGTGCATGCTTGTGTAATAACGTGCAATGGTAGCTTCCTGTAAATGTTGTTTGAGCAATGAATTTTTTTTTTTTTATTAACACATCGGCCGTTTCCCACCAAGACAGGGTGGCCTAAAAAAGAAAAACTATCATCATTCACTCCATCACTGTCTTGCCAGAGGTGTGCTTACACTACATTTATAAAACTGCAACATTAACACCCCTCCTTCAGAGTGCAGACACTACTTCCCATTTCCAGGACTCAAGTCCGGCCTGCCGGTTTCCCTGAATCCCTTCATAAATGTTACCTTGCTCACACTCCAACAGCACGTCAAGTCCTAAAAACCATTTGTCTCCACTCCTATCAAATACTCTCATGCATGCTTGCTGGAAGTCCAAGCCCCTCACACACAAAACCTCCTATACCCCCTCCCTTCAACCTTTCCTAGGCAGACCCCTAACCCGCCTTCCCTCCACTGCAGACTTATACACTCTCGAAGTCATTCTATTTTGTTCCATCCTCTCTACATGTCTGAACCACCTCAACTGTCAGTAGTAGTACTGAATCCCCTTTGTATATACTTGTGTAGTTAGTATGACTTGTGTGTGCCAAGTCTCTCTTTTCTGTTAAACACTTTCTTCTTTGTAAATATATTCTTCCTCAGAATCCATAGAGTGCATGAATACAGATCGATTGATCAATTCTATCCCTTGTATATGTACTATAATTTGTAATGCATTACAGTAAGATCCATTACATTAATATTCATTCAGTTGATTACATCCTATTACCAATTCTGTGATTAGTTCTAAGTTATATATGTGTTTGCTATTGTATAGAATCAGCCCAGAGCCACCTGCCTGTTCAGACTATAGAGTTGTATTGTATGTCGAGATGCCATAAGTAACATGACCGAGCTGTCAGTAGTAGTACTGAATCCCCTTTGTAATATACTTGTGTAGTTAGTATCAGCTATATTGTATATGTGATCCCTAGCTAGCTGTGACGTCACGAGCCCCGCGCATGTATCTTGTGGGGTTCGAGAGATAAATAGGTTGTCAAAGGACACACTCTGTAGGATGGTTATGGTATATTTACGAATCTGTGAGAGGAGGAGTACCCGGTACATCTGTCCAGCTTTATGTCCGCCTAGAAGTGAGGGGGAAGCCTCTGACGTAGTAGCGACAAGGAGCAGGAGCTCTGACGTCACAGTAACAAGGGAGCATACATGTAACATCTGGGGTTGCTATACTGCAATACATTACACAAGTGTATACATATTTACTGACACGACAACAAAGCGTCCCCTGGAGAGGAACTACTACTTGAACTAGTGACATTGCAATGATAGGCTCAGCACTCAAGGCTGTCCGGGATACCTCCGGCACCCTAGGCATCTGAACGCTATCTTGCATGCAAGATATTGTAGGGGCTGAATTCCAGACAGGAGTGACAGTATTACTAGTGCCTGACCGCTCGACAACGTTAACAAATAAAACACATACGTACGTATCTACAAGAACTAATCTGAACTTCACATTCCACATCACTCTGGCAAATCTCTGATACAAGCTGGGAGAACAAACACATTGCTCAAAGGCTAGAGACTGTCTTTCAGTCATTAAGGAACTATGAGGACTGTTTACTGACTCATTATCATTATAACTCTGAATAGCAGCACACACAGTGTTATCCCATGAATTTACTTGAGACATGACTTCGAGCAAATGAACGAGAATTTAAATGAAAGCAAAATTAACGCAAGTATACAGCACAATACAGTGGAACCCCGGTTAACAAAAAAAATTCATTGCAGAAGCCTGCTCAAGTGCCATTACCGAACGAATTTACTTCCTTAAGAAAAAATGTCATTTAGGTTAGTCTATTTCAGACCCCCAAAAATACACTTCCACAAGCACTTACAATATTATACTTACATAATTGCACAATTTCCGGGGTGTTCGTTAACCGGGGTTCCACTGTATAGCTTAACTGGTGTTAATGGTTTAACGATTCTGCATAAGTAACAAGGATTGCACAATAACACTAAGAAAAGATAACTCACTGGAAATTGACTTGGCAAGAAAAATCAACACATTAAAAATGAAAAACAATCTAGCTTTAACTTGAAGTAACTGCAAGGTTCGAGAGATAAATAGGTTGTCAAAGGACACACTCTGTAGGATGGATACGGTATATTTACGAATCTGTGAGAGGAGGAGTACCCGGCACGTCTGTCCAGCTTTATGTCGGCCTAGGTCCCACGAACATGACACAAGACACAGATCACTATTTGACATACCCCGAGTCCATACTAACCAATGTAAAAATTCTATGCACATAAAGGGCCCCAAAATCTGGAATTCATTACCAGTAAATATCAAGTTAACCTTGTCGGAAAATCAATTCAAGACTCTTCTCAAAAGTCACCTACTCACCCTATACTAAATACTCATACTGTAACAAACTTCCAAACCCAATATTATTTTACTTAAGAAGATCTCATTTTGATATGTTCATCCTCCTTAACACTTGTTGCAATCTCATATCATCATATTGTCATTTAAAATCTTATAGTATCATCATTTTCTTAATTTGAAATAAAATATATACCTAGATGAAACTCTAAAAACTATTTCTAGTACTGTTATTATACTAGTATAGCATCAACATACTGTAATTTGAAATAAATTCTACAACTAGATTAAACTCAACCAATTTCTCCTGTATTGTCTTTAAATAGTATGTATAACCATTTAATAATTTAAATAATATAGAACTAGAATAAACTCAATCAATTTCTTTAGCATTAAGTACTTAGTGAATAAGTCTCTAGAATAAACTGCCCCTAATGCCATGGCATGCCAGTGGCTCTCCTTGCATTACAGTTTTATAATTGTATTATATTTGTAACTACCAATAACATTGTACACTTGTAACATGCATTGAAATAAAAATTATTATTATTATTATTATTATTATAGAAGTGAGGGGGAAGCCTCTGACGTAGTAGCCACAAGGAGCAGGAGTTCTGACGTCACAGTAACAAGGGAGCATACATGTAACATCTGGGGTTGCTATACTGCAATACACTACACAAGTGTATACATATTTACTGACATGACACATGTGAGCGCTGGGCCCCAGGCATCCCTCTCACTTGTCGACAGGCTTAGAACGGAACAGGTAGGCTGGGCTCCTTTACCCTCACAGACCCTGTCAGTATACTTGTTACCAACTGTCTAGTTTGTTTCACTACGACCGTCGATATCTCCAAGTACCCACCCAACACAACAACCCCTCCTCAGCCCTCTGAATAATAGTTTTGGTAATCCCACACCTCCTAATTTCCAAACTATGAATTCTCTGCATTATATTCACACCACACATTGCTCTCAGACATGACATCTCCACTGCCTCCAGCCTTCTCCTTGTTGCAACATTCACCACCCATGCTTAAAACCCATATAAGAGTGTTGGTATAACTATACTCTCATACATATTCCCCTCTTTGCTTCCACAGACAAAGTTCTTTATCTCCACAGACTCCGAAGTGCACCACTCACCCTTTTCCCCTCATCAGTTCTATGATTCACCTCATCCTTCATAGACCCATCTGCTGATACGTCCACTCCTAAGTATCTGAATACATTCACCTCCTCCATTCTCTCTCCCTCCAATCTGATATCCAATCTTTCGTCACCTATTTTATTTGTTATCCTCATCACCGTACTCTTTCCTATATTCACTTATAATTTTCTTCTTTTACATACCCTACCAAACTCATCCACCATCCTCTGCCACTTCTCTTCAGAATCTCCCAAAAGCAGTGTCATCAGCAAAGAGCAGCTGTGACAACTCCCACTTTGTGTTAGATTCTTTATCTTTTAACCCCACACCTCTTGCCAACACCAATGCATTCACTTCTCTTACAACCCCATCTATAAATATATTGAACAACCACGGTGACATCACACATCCTTGTCTAAGGCCTACTTTTACTGGGAAATAATCTCCCTCTCTCCTATATACTCTGACCTGAGCCTCACTATCCTCATAAAAACTCTTCACTGCTTTCAGTAACCTACCTTCTATTCCATACACCTACAACATCTGCCACATTGCCCCCCTATCTACCCTGTCATATGCCTTTTCCAAATCCATAAATGCCACAAAAACCTCTTTACCATTATCTAAATACTGTTCACCTATATGTTTCACTGTAAACACTTGGTCTACACACCCCCTACCTTTCCTAAAGCCGCCTTGTTCATCCGCTATCCAACTCTGTCTTACTCTTAATTCTTTCAATAATAGCTCTAGCATACACTTTACCAGGTATACCTATACTCTTAACTTTTAACTTTTGTGGCCACCTGTCTAAACCCATATGGGTCATAAAGTAAATGTAAGATACTGGTTTGATCTGAGGAAGGAGAGGTTAGGCCTAATTATAAAGTGACTTTTATGCTTTGCTGTACAGAATTAGTGAAGTACACTTGTTGTTCATCTTTTTTCCAGTGACATAATTCATGACTAGTAAATTTCAATTTAACAGTCCCTGATTTAACAGATTTTGAATGAAACGGACAAAAAAAAATTCAGGATCCAGCGGACTGTTATTTGTGAGTTAGCATTAGTGTGTTCAGTAACCTTGAAGTCAACAGACCAAGTCCTGTGTCTGGTAATGGTAGATGACCGGTAGGCTCTGCATCAATTAGACCATGTCCATGGCACCCGGAATTTCTGGTAGAGCCCAGAGTGACCACTTCCAGGACTTGTTGTCATTGTTTCCTGAGAAAGCCATAGGCATGCTACCTCAGTTCACATCGAGTCATTTGTCCTCCAATACCCCCTAGACTTCCAGTGATATTTGTCTCTTTATTGACATAATGAATACAGTGCTTGTAACAATGGCCCTTAAAGCAAGTGAAGGTGCAAAGATGAAGCATGTGAATTTGAGTATTAATCAGAGACTTGAACTGATAAGGAAGGTGAGGTCTGGTGTTTCATTGACATGTGTGCATGAGAAATATGGTGTAAATAAAATGGTGTATGATATCCCTAAAAGCAAGGACAAACACAGCATATGCTAGGAAACACATAAAAATGGCTCAAGATAAAAGGCTTAAAACAGCAGTGTATCAATGATATGTTCAATATCTTTTTGTTGGTGTAAATGTTCATTATGTTGAGCTTTCCTTGCTTTGCTGCTAAAAGGCTGCCAAAGCATATACACAGAGAACTGTGTGTCTGGTGAGGCTGGTAATGTAGTGTACCAATGGAAGAAGTTGAGTTTTTTTTTTTTTTTTTTTTTTTTGCATACTGGCAGTCCCCCACCAAGGTAAGGTGATCCAAAAGAGCAGAAACACTTTCACCAGCATTCACGCCATCACTGTATTGCCAGAGGTACCTCAGATACCCTTCCAAAATGCAATATCCCCACTCCTCTAGAGTACAGGCACTGTACTTCCCACTTCCAGCTAACCAGTTTCCTTGAATCCCTTCTTAAGTGTTACCCTGCTCACTCTCCAACAGAACATCAAGTCATAAAAACCACTCACCTCCACTCTTGCCTGGTGGATGTCCAAGCCCCTCACATACAAAACCCCCTTTACACCCTCCCTCCAACCTGAGGAGCTAAGCCATTCAGATTACTGTTAAATGATCTGAGAGACAGTGAGAGGCTCCTTTTATCTCATCCGTATATAATGCTGATGAGACTGGTCTCTCTTGGTGTTTGCTTCCTGTCAATGCTCTAGCCCTTCAGCATGAAGAAAGGACACCAGGCTGTAAGCTTAGCAAATACTGCAGACTGGAAGTGGTTGTACCAGTCTAGATACCTAGATGAAGTACTGGTAGTGGTGGAGACTGAAGATTTTGAAAAAATATACCAGAGGCATGTATAAATTGGAGAATAAAAAGTATAACCCAAAGTCTGCTATTTTCAGCCTTGTGGCATCATGGAAGGATATGAAAACAACATTAGCTAATGGTTGGAAGTTTTAAATATAATCTTCATACTGAGTTAGACTTTGAGGCCAGTGATTTTTGTCCTGTCCTTCAGAGGGTGGGAGAAACAAACGTTATGGGGAAGATATGATGACACTGTTAGAAGAAAATGTTCAGTGATGCAGAAATTATAGACCAGTCATTTTGTATCAAGAACAAGATAGTGATGACGATGATGAATAAGAAATGAGAGAGATTACCAAAATTGCCAGTTGTACAAGATGTGGTTAGCATTCTCACCAAGTACACTGACCTCTTATACAAAAGGGAAGTGCAGATCCATTATTCCATTATCAAAACTTATAAGAGAGCAGCATCAGTGTGGGTTATCCTAGGCAATTTACACTATGTATGATGATAATACTTATGTGTACCTGTACCTAAATAAATTTGCTTATTCCATATTCTAAGTCTCCCAAGCCATTTACAAGTAGGCCTCAACCATGTATAAGTAGGCCTCAACCATGTATAAGTAGGCCTCAACCATGTATAAGTAGGCCTCAACCATGTATAAGTAGGCCTCAACCATGTATAAGTAGGCCTCAACCATGTATAAGTAGGCCTCAACCATGTATAAGTAGGCCTCAACCATGTATAAGTAGGCCTCAACCATGTATAAGTAGGCCTCAACCATGTATAAGTAGGCCTCAACCATGTATAAGAGGCCTCAACCATGTAAGGGCCTCAACCATGTATAAGTAGGCCTCAACCATGTATAAGTAGGCCTCAACCATGTATAAGTAGGCCTCAACCATGTATAAGTAGGCCTCAACCATGTATAAGTAGGCCTCAACCATGTATAAGTAGGCCTCAACCATGTATAAGTAGGCCTCAACCATGTATAAGTAGGCCTCAACCATGTATAAGTAGGCCTCAACCATGTATAAGTAGGCCTCAACCATGTATAAGTAGGCCTCAACCATGTATAAGTAGGCCTCAGCCATGTATAAGTAGGCCTCAGCCATGTATAAGTAGGCCTTGAGGCCTACTTATACATGGTTGAGGCCTATGGTTGAGGGTTGAGGCCTATGTATAAGTAGGCCTCAGTCATATACAAGTAGTCCTCAATCATTTGTGTTTTCTCAACCATCTAGTATATTTTCACACTTGTGACCTTTACAACTCCTCAGAAAAACCTTTATTTTGAGTCACCACACGTCATATTGTAATTTAATCTTGTCTGCCACCACAAAAGGTGATAGATGAGATTTAAAAGGTACTCTATATGTACTGTACTGTGTACTCTGAACATCTTCATTTTCATTCACTGTACTGTATTAAAGGTTATTCTTGACATGTCCAGTAGTGTGTAGATCCATTGGGCAACGTTTGTTATTTAAAGAATTGTCCATTAGCACTAGTGTGTCTGGTACCATCCTTATGATCATGGAAAAGGAACTTTACGATTCAGATTCAACAAACAGTTGGTTTTATTGGACATACCCCTTCCTTTATTAGTCTGTTAAATCAAGGGTTCATTCTACTGTCAGTATATAACTACGTACTTGAGCAAATTTAGTTCTCACATATATGTACCTAATTGTGCCTTTCCTCACAGGACACTGTCACCAACATATCACCTCGCATAGTACGAGGCACAACCTCGGGTCACATATATGGTCCTGGCCAAGGCTCCTTCCTCAACATTGAGCTCATCTCTGAAAAAACTTGTGCCTATTGGTTACAAAGCATTAGTGAACTTAAAAGGGACTTTCCAGATAAGGTAGGTTACTTGCAAAACTAAAAATGCTAGTTTAAAAAAGTAATCTCCAAAATATCAGCTGTAAAGTTTTAGCCAAAATTTTCTTAACTATGATAACCAAGATAACAAATGCAGCCTTTTCTCATTTTATGCTGTAATAAAAATTAATTATCTGTTCTTTAATTTAAAATTGTTGCATTGCTTTTCAGAATTTTATGCTGTAATAATTTAATTGTACTGAATTATTCTTTCTCTGATTCAAAATTGTTGCATTACTTTTCAGTAGGAAAAGCTTTTTAACTAAAATATGGCAATAATTATTTTGTTAAAGGTGCTTATTGCTAGCATTATGTGCAGTTACAATGCTGATGACTGGACTGAACTAGCCAAGAAAGCTGAAGCCGCAGGGTCTGATGCTCTTGAATTAAACTTGTCGTGTCCACATGGTATGGGTGAGCGGGGTATGGGACTTGCATGTGGCCAGGTAAGTTGTGTTTGCTCCTCGTTTTTTTATTTTAACGCACTGGCTGTCTCCCACTGAGGTAGGGTAGCCCAGAAAAGAAAAACTTTCACCATCATTCACTCTATCACTGTCTTGCCAGACGCTACTGTTCAGATGCCCCTCCAAACTGCAGATATCCTCACCCCTCCTTCAGAGTGCAGACACTGTATTTCCCACATCTTGAAAGGAAGTTGTAAATATTTGTGTTAAGTAAAAATGCACATAGCTGCAGGTGTCCCTTGCCTTATACAGAAACATTTTAGGACAATAGCAGCTTTGCCAAGATCAATCAGGCGATGAACACTCCTCTGAAGAGGAGGTGGGGATGTTGCAGTTCAGAGGGTCATTAGAATTGTGGTATCTGAATGCTTATTGCAATACAGCTCTTGAATGAATGATGCTGATGTTTCCTATTTTTGTCTCACCTTACCTTGGTGGGAGATGTTCAGTGTGATTTAAAAAAAAAAATACATTTTGCAAATGGCACTAACCACATAAACACATGTATATTACACACATGCAATTACTGATAAAAAAATGGATTTCTAATAATAATGAATTCACATAAAGCAAATATATAAAATGAGGGGAAACCTTACTGGTAATATTATACATACATGGTACAGCATTTTTTATTACTTCAGTTATACAATATACTGTATAGTATTATCAATTTGTAAGCTATCATTTTATGGCTAAATATGCTTCCTCTTATAAATATTTCAATTTATATATGGGGTTCAGTGGTATAATGTTATACTGTTAATGCAATTATTCCGAATAAACTGCTTTCCAGACACATTCCCTATAAAAAGCAGGAGTTCCATATACAGTGGAACCCCGGTTAACGAACACCCCGGAAATCGTGTAATTATGTAAGTATAATATTGTAAGTGCTTGTGGAAGTGTATTTTTGGGGGTCTGAAATAGACTAACCTAAATGACATTTTTTCTTAAGGAAGTAAATTCGTTCGGTAATGGCACTTGAGCATGCTTCTGCAATGAATTTTTTTCGTTAACCGGGGTTCCACTGTACTGTATACAGTGGTACCTCGAATTACGATATTTTTTCATTCCAGAATGCTGTTCAAGTGGCATTACCAAACGAATTTATCCCCATAAGGAATGATGTAAAATAGACTAGTCCTTTTAGAACCCCAAAATTACACTTACAAAAGCATTTAAAAAAATAAACTTACATAAAAGGGTGAGTTTGGGGACCATCGTAAGTCGAGGTACCACTGTATATAGTTAGCATTTTTTATGCTTAAGTAATGAATTGTTATTTTCTTCAGCTGCATTTTGAAGGTGAATATATAATTCATTATATAATCAGTGCATAAATGTATATTTATATTTAAGGATCCAGAACTGGTTCTAAATATCTGCCGCTGGGTCCGTGCTGCAACTACCATCCCCTTCTTTGCAAAACTCACCCCCAATGTCACCAATATTGTTACCATTGCTAAAGCAGCACATGAAGGTAAAAACTTTATTATTAATGCAGCACATTTTGTTTACATTAGTAACGTTCTCATTCAGCAGTGATGATAAATTTGTAAATACCAAAGTTGTGTGTACACTACTGTTTACTCATATTGCTAGTTTTGTATACTGTACAGTAAGAACTAATGAACTAATCTTACAATGTCTTAATATTGCTTAATTCAGTTGCTTAAAATTTGCAAAATTGTTGACACGTAATTTCCCTTGTTTTAAAGACACAAGGCACCCTGGTGGTAGTTTAACCCTTTGGGGGTCGACAGGCCTCGGAAACGTGTTTCTGGGGTTGAAAATGTTTTTGAAAAAAAAAAAAAATCTTATGAAATGATAGAGAATCTTTTTCCGATCATAACGCCACCAAAATTATGAAATTTGATTGAAAACTAACGGAATTATGCTTTTGCGAAGTTCGCGGTATCTATGACACTGACGCATCGGCGATTTCGCCCACTTTGAGCCCTATTTTCAACAAATTCCAATGTTTCAGTCTCCTAAAATTATAGCTATTTTGCTAGAACTCCATTTCTTCTATCGATTGAGTACAAGAAACTGCCTCTTTACCAATTTCATCTACCCAAAATAGTGGTCAGAAAATGTCAATTTTCCAATTTCACACAAATTTCAAATGATGCCAATTTCAAAATAGGGTCCAGAGTAAACAAGGCAGACATTCCTGGCACTAAAATAACATGTTCTCTGTTCATTAGCCACGTCTCCAGGCCCCTGTTCCATTACTTTTGCTTTCCATTTTGAATTTTTATTCTCACACAAAAATAGAAGATTTACTGTTATGTATACAACTGCATCATTGTAAAAATGGTATAAATAATATCAGAGCACTTGTGCATGAATATAAGACTCGCCAGTTGATGTGTATTGGACGCATGGTGTGATTTGTTTACTCTTGAACATCGTCAAAATCGAACATGCATTGCTTTTAAGGTACTTTGATGCATCAATCAAAGTCATCTCTATTTCTGTAATATATCTTCCATTCTATCAAATGAGACCAAGAAAACGAGAATACATCAATACATACCATACGAAAATCGACTGCAAACTCGCTGTTTTAATAAAAAAAGATGGTCAGAGGTTTTTTTTTCTCATTATGCAGTGTGTGCTGCAGGATTTTTTTTTATACTGCGCACACTGACCACACAGACCCATTCTTTCATATGTAAGCCTACCAGACGTTTTCTGCTTAAATTGAGGCCGCTAGAATTTGGGCGTACTAGTACGGCACCAACCCCTGCTCGTAAAACGTACAAGTACGGCACCGACCCCAAAAGGGCTAAATAAAAATATTTATATTTTCGAGAGAGAATTTTTTACTGTATTTTTATATCACTTCCTCAGTTGATAATGTATAAACCTATAGGGGTCATACAATGCTTGCCACTAATCAAGTGTCTAATAATCAGTATGATGGACTAGTGAATTCTAGGTCACTTGTTCAAAGCTTGTCCATTCCTTGAAAAAGTTAAATAGTTTATGGTTTTTCCAATGCAAAATATCCCAAAACTTTTAACTAGGATATGGTTAGAAAATGCTTTGTGTCATACAAAGATATCTTTCAACAAAAATTATTAATCATTTGCATGCAATATTAACAATTTAGTTTTTATAAGGTGGAGCAGATGGTGTGACTGCTACCAACACAGTGTCTGGTTTAATGGCTATTCGACCAGATGGCTCAGCTTGGCCATCTGTTGGTAAAGAAAGGAGGACAACATATGGAGGAGTCTCAGGTAAATATGCATATAATTATTAATTTTATCTTAAATATTGTATGCTCATCTTTTTTGGAATATGTTTCAGCTATACAAATACATATGTCTTTCTTCTTTCAACAAACCGGCCGTATCCCACCAAGGCAGGGTGGCCGAAAAAGAAAAAACAAAAGTTTCTCTTTTTAACTTTAGTAATGTATACAGTAAAGGGGTCACTAGCCCCTTGCTCCTGACATTATATATAAAAAAAAATCCTCAGATGTTTATCTGATAGTAGTAGGTAAGTAAATTAACACGCTATGAACACATCACTTGACCAAAACAATTACACATTTTTGTAAACCCCAGTTTACATTTAATTCATCCATTTTGTCTCTATATAGAGTATCAACTTTTGTAATGACATTAGCAGCATTGTCAGAATGTATTGGTAATGTACAGTGCCTCAGTAAAAAAGTCTAATGTCTAAAGTGAAAGGCATATCCCAACGAACATCAAATCTTAAGAAAAAAAAGAAAAAAATATCTACAGGTCCGAGCCAAAGAGAGGGACACAGGTATCTCCAATTCCTCAGATCATAAGCCCCTTCCTCCCTTGAAAACAAATTACATATTTGATACATTGTCTTCACTGCGATAAACCACCTCAGTTACTGGAAATGCTTGAAGTTCCTAAACCTGTACTCCCTAGAATGAAGGCAGGAGAGATACATTATTATATACACTTGGAAAATCTTAGAGGGATTAGTACCAAACTTGCACACAAAAATCACTCCCTACGAAGGCAAAAGACTCGGCAGACGATGCAACATTCCCCCAATGAAAAGCAGGGGTGCCACTAGCACGTTAAGAGACAACACAATAAATGTCAGAGGCCCAAGACTGTTCAACTGCCTCCCAGCATACATAAGGGGGATTACCAATAGACCCCTGGCTGTCTTCAAGCAGGCACTGGACAGGCACCTAGTCGGTATCTGACCAACTAGGCTGTGGTTCGTACGTTGGACTGCATGCAGCCAGCAGTAACAGCCTGCTTGATCAGGCCCTGATCCACCATGAGGCCTGGTCACAGACCGGGCCACGGGGGTGTTGACCCCCGGAACTCTCTCCAGATAAACAATCATACATTCGTTGTTTCCTTTCATATAGTATATGCATATAACCATTTCTACATTGTAGAATTCTTATTTCCCTTGGCACAGTCCTTGATCTGACCAACTCAAGATAATCAACTATCAAAACATTATTAACACTTTTGTACATTGCTAGCCTATTCATTTCTTTTACATGTTAACAAGTGTTATTCTAATAAATACAGTGGACCCCCGAGTTTCGTAAAAACTTCACTACTGAAGTCTGCTCAAGTGCCATTACCGAACGAATTTACTCCCTTAAGGAAAAATTTCACGTAGGTTAGTCTATTTCAGACCCCCAAAAATACACTTCCACAAGAACTTACAAAATTATACTTACATAATTGCACGATTTCCGGGGTATTCGTTAACCGAGGGTCCACTGTATTTTTTATTAATTTTTAAAATTTTTATCCCTCAAATAGGTAATGCAATTCGTCCAATTGCTCTCCGTGCTGTAACTGCCATTGGTCAAGCTTTGCCCAACTTTCCCATCCTTGCCACTGGTGGTATAGATTCTGCAGATGCTGGATTTCAGTTCTTGCTGGGCGGTGCCTCAGCACTACAGGTTAGGGAATGCTTCAATACTTATAATATTATAATTACAAGTAACATTAAACCTATGGGACATTCAGCATGGATACTTTTGTAATACATGTACGTTTTTTTTTTTTTTTTTTTCAACAAGTCGGCCGTCTCCCACCGAGGCAGGGTGACCCAAAAAGAAAGAAAATCCCCAAAAAGAAAATACTTTCATCATCATTCAACACTTTCACCACACTCATACATAATCACTGTCTTTGCAGAGGAGCAGAGATACGACAGCTGAGAATTGTCCCTCCCAGGTGTCACTATCCCAGACCCCTCCTTTAAAGTGCAGGCATTGTACTTCCCATTTCCAGGACTCAAGTCCAACTAAATCAATTAACTGGTTTCCCTGAATCCCTTCACAAAATGTTACCCTGCTCACACTCCAACAGATCGTCATGTCCCAAATACCATTCGTCTCCATTCACTCCTATCTAACACGCTCACACATGCTTGCTGGAAGTCCAAGCCCCTTGCCCACAATACCTCCTTTACCCCTTCCCTCCAACCTTTTCTAAGACGACCCCTACCCCGCTTTCCTTCCCCAACAGATTTATACGCTCTCCAAGTCATTCTACTTTGATCCATTCTCTCTAAATGACCAAACCACCTCAACAACCCCTCTTCAGCCCTCTGACAAATACTTTTAGTAACTCCACACCTTCTCCTAATTTCCACATTCCGAATTTTCTGCATAATATTTACACCACACATTGCCCTTAGACAGGACATCTCCACTGCCTCCAGCCTCCTCCTTGCTGCAGCATTTGCAACCCATGCTTCACACCCATATAAGAGTGTTGGTACCACTATACTTTCGTACATTCCCTTTTTGCCTCCATGGATAACGTTTTTGTCTCCACAGATACCTCAACGCACCACTCACCTTTTTCCTTCATCAATTCTATGGTTAACCTCATCCTTCATAAACCCATCCGCTGACACGTCAACTCCCAAATATCTGAAAACATTTACTTCTTCCATAATCCCTCTCTCCAATGTGATATCCAATTTTTCTTTATTTAAATCGTTTGATACCCTCATCACCTTACTCTTATCTATGTTCACTTTTAACTTTCATGTACATGTACGTACTGTACAATAATATTCTAAGAGCGAGCTTCATCACAGAAAAAATACAATATTCTCACTTTGTTTAAAATAATTCTATGAACTATGAAAGCTAATAATCTACATTCACATTTCATTATACCTAAGAATATTCATAAAGCTAAACATGGTTTGCAGGGATTACAGTAGGGCCTCACTTTACGGCGTTTTGCCTTACGCCATTCCGCTAATACGGCTATTTCAAATTATGACGAAAACTCTCTATATGGCTCCCCGTCTTTCTAATATGGCGTGCTCCACCTGGTTTGTTTACATTCTTTGTGAGCACCGCGTCTTTCCTTTATGTTTGGAAACTCCAAAATTTCAAGTGTTTTAAAGTTATTTCATATTTTATATATACATACAGTAGGGCCCCACTTATACGGCAGGTTAGGTTCCAGGCTATCGCCGGAAAGCAGAACGCCATTTTTTCCACTTATAAATGCCAGACAACAAGTTTACAATAACTTATATTAAGTTAGTAATAGAACTAAGCATTACAAAACAATAAAAAATAAAATACATACACAGTACATTCATTACTTACCTTAAAATATTTGTAGTCTTATTAATGTAGGGCAAGAGGTGAGTTGTACTTATTTGTAGGAAGTCAGGTGTAGGTAGCCCTGGCTCCCTATCCCAAACTTAATATACGATATTTAAAGGAGACCAGAGAGATAAAATACACATTCAGTACACTCATTATTTACCTTAAAATATGTGTAGTCTTAATGTTGGATGAGAGGTGAGTATTTATTTGTAGGTAGTCAGTGTAGGTAGCCTGGGCTACACCTACCGGTTACTTACACTGCGGCCCAGAACCATATTATTACCATCGACATACCTTGTTCACTGAATTTAATCATTTCTAACAACTACCTTTAGATGCCATCATAAACGAAGGGAGAAGTAATGAATAATTCATGCCAAGAATTGTAAACAAAAGTGGAGTGTTAAGGGAAGTGACTAGGCCAAACGAAGATTCATACACGTTTTTCTCTGGTGCTGGACCAGAGAAAACATAATGTTTTCCCTCCGTCCGACTACCACACCTCCATAACATATAAACATAGCATTTTCGTATGCTATGTGACGTGTTTCTTATACAGTGGACCCCCGGCTAACGAAAAAACTTCATTCCAGAAGCCTGCTCAAGTGCCATTACCGAACGAATTTACTTCCTTAAGAAATAATGTCATGTAGGTTAGTCTATTTCAGACCCCCAAAAATACACTTCCACAAGCACTTACAATATTATACTTACATAATTGTACGATTTCTCCATGGGGAAGTGGAACAGAATTCTTCCTCCGTAAGCCATGCGTGTCGTAAGAGGCGACTAAAATGCAGGGGGAGCAAGGTCAAAGTAGCACCTTCTCCTGTATATATTACTAAATGTAAAAAACTTTCGTTTCTTTTAGAGCCACCCACTTATGGGAAACGCAAATGTTGAAAGAAGAAAAAAAAGATATTAAGTACGATTTCTGGGAGGTTCGTAGACAGGGTCCACTTATAATTTTGAAAAAAATTTAATAGATGGATTTTTGAAAATCTAACGTAAATAAGATATTTAATGTGCCCAAGAGTGATTATTATTATGTACTATTAGTATTACTATGGTGTTAAGACTAGAGGGACACTCCTAGTGATTTTAATGTGTACCTGCACGCCAGCACAGTGTGCAAGTACATATAAAATATGCAATAACTTTAAAACACTTAAAATTTTGGAAAGTTTCCAGACATAATAGAGAGATGTGCTCATGGAGAATGTACACAAATCAGGTGGGGCACACCGTATTAGAAAGACAGGTTGCCATATAGTGAGTTTTGGTCATAATTTGAAATCGCCATATTAGTGGAACGCTGTAAGGCGAAACACTGTAAAGTGGGGCCCTACTGTACTCTGATAATTATACTTATGTGTACCTGTACCTAAGTAAACTTACACACTGTGCTGGCATGCAGGTACACATTAAAATCACTAAGAGTGTCTTATTAGTCTTGAAGACGCCATATTAATAATGATAATAATAATAATAACACACTTAGGTCACACTACACATACATGTACATGTTTATGTTTACACACTCATCTGAGTTTTTTCTTTGATTTTATCTTAATAGTTCTTGTTCTTATTACTTTTCCTTTCATATCCATGGGGAAGTGGAATAAGAATCTTTCCTCCGTAATAATAATAATATCTTTATTTACTACAAGTACATGTACATGGTATACAGGCCTAGCTGACATCAGTGACACACTACTATATAGAAAGTCCCTTGCTATGCTGAGCATTTCGGGCAGATTAGGTCAGTGTCCTAGGATGCGACTCGCACCAGTCGACTAACACCCAGGTACCCATTTTACTGATGGGGAACATAGACAACAGGTGTAAAGAAACACGCCCAATGTTTCTGCCCTGGCTGGGAATCGAACCCAGGCCCTCGCCGTGTGAAGCGAGAGCTTTAGCCACCAGGCCACCAGAGCCCCTAAGCCATGCGTGTTGTAAAAGTTAACTAAAATGCCGGGAACAATGGGCTAGTAACCCCTTTTCTCGTATAACTTACTTAAAAGAAAAAGAAGAAAACCGTCAAAGTGGGATGTTTGAATGTGCGTGGTTGTTGTGTGAATGATAAGAAAGATGATTGTGGATGTTATGAATGAGAAGAAGCTGGATGTCCTGGCCTTAAGTGAAACAAAGCTGAAGGGGGTAGGAGAATTTCAGTGGGGAGAAATAAATGGGATTAGGTCAGGGGTTTCAAACAAGAGTTAGAGCTAAAGAAGGAGTAGCAATAATGTTGAAGGATAAGTTATGGCAGGAAAAAAGGGAATATAAATGTATCAATTCAAGGATTATGTAGTGTAAAATAAAGGTTGGATGTGAAAAGTGGGTTATAGTAAGTGTTTATGCACCCAGAGAAGAGAGAAGTGTAGAGGAGAGAGAGAGAGATTTTGGGAAATGTTGAGTGAGTGTGTGGGGAGTTTTGAACCAAGTGAGAGAGTACTTGTGGTTGGGGATCTCAATGTTAAAGTGGGTAAAAATGTTGTGGAGGGAGTAGTAGGTAAATTTGGGGTGTCAGGGGTAAATGAAAATGGGGAGCCTTTAATTGAGCTATGTGTAGAAAGAGGTCTGGTAATAAGTAATACATATTTTATGAAAAAGAAGATAAATAAGTATACAAGGTATGATATAGCACGTAATGAAAGTAGTTTGTTAGATTATGTATTGGTGGATAAAAGGTTGATGGGTAGGCTTCAGGATGTACATGTTTATAGAGGGGCAACGGATATATCGGATTATTATTTAGTTGTAGCTACAGTTAGAGTAAGAGGTAGATGGGACATAAGGAAAATGGAAACAGCAAGTAAGAGAGAGGTGAAAGTGTATAAACTAAGGGAGGAGAAAGTTAGGGTGAGATATAAGCAACTTTTGGCAGAAAGGTGGGTAAATGCAAGTATGAATAGTGGGGGGATTGAAGAGGGTTGGGATTGTTTTAAAAAGGCAGTACAGTGGACCCCCGAGTAACGAGCATAATTCATTCCAATAGCCTGCTCAAGTGCCATTACCGAACGAATTTTCTCCCTTAAGGAATAATGTCAAGTAGGTTAGTCCATTTCAGACCCCCAAAAATACACTTACAAAAGCACTTACAATAATATACTTACATACGTGTACGCATTTCGAGGTCCCAAACTCACCCATCTGTTATTAAATGTTGGCAGAAGTTTGGGGTCTAAAGGATAGTCTAGTTAGCAAAAAGGAGTAATTGTTGGTATGACTGAAAGATGGTGAAAAAAGAAAAGGATAGCTTATGAGAGGTATTTTATAAAACAGAAGTTTGTGAGGCAGAGGAAGAGAGAGGGATGATGGAAATGGATAAAGAGAAAAGGTGAAGAGATGTTTAAAAGAGAGAGATAGAAAAGAAAGAGTGGAAGAGGCACTGTCAAGAAATTTTGCAGAAAATAAGAAAAAGTTTTGGAGTGAGATAAACAAGAGAATGAATGGATATGTCAGTTAAAAACAGAGTAGGGGAATTAGTAGATGGGGAGTTGGAGGTATTGGGTAGATGGCGGAAATATTTTGAGGAACTTTTAAATGTCGATGAAGAAAGGGAGGTGGTAATTTCATGATAGTGGATAGGGGAGCAATGTGGCAGATGTTGCAAGTGTATGGAATAGGTAGTAAGTTACTGAATGCTGTAAAGAGTTTTTATGAGGATAGTGAGGCTCAGGTTAGGGTGTGTAGGAGAGAGGGAGATTACTTCCTGGTAAAAGTAGGTCTTAGACAGGGATGTGTAATGTCACCATGGTTGTTTAATATATTTATAGATGGGGTTGTAAAAGACAGTTACTTTTTGTTGATGATACTGTGCTTATAGGAGATTCTAAAGGAAAGTTGCAAAGGTTAGTGGACGAGTTTGGGAGGGTGTGTAAAGGTAGAAAGTTGAAAGTGAAAAAAGATAAGAGTAAGGTGATGAGGGTATCAAATGATTTAGATAAAGAAAAATTGGATATCACATTGGAGAGAGGGAGTATGGAAGAAGTGAATGTTTTCAGATATTTGGGAGTTGACTTGTCAGCAGATGGGTATATGAAGGATGAGGTTAACCATAGAATTGATGAAGGAAAAAAGGTGAGTGGTGCGTTGAGGTATCTGTGGAAACAAAAACCATTATCTATGGAGGCAAAGAAGGGAATGTATGAAAGTATAGTGGTACCAACACACTTATATGGGTGTGAAGCTTGGGTTGTAAATGCTGCAGCGAGGAGGAGGCTGGAGGCAGTAGAGATTCCTGTCTAAGGGCAATGTGGGTAAATATTATGCAGAGAATTTTGAGTGTGGAAATTAGAAGGTGTGGAGTTACTAAAAGTATTAGTCAGAGGGCTGAAGAGGGGTTGTTGAGGTGGTTTGGTCATTTAGAGAGAATGGATCAAAGTTGAATGACTTGGAGAGCGTATAAATCTGTAGGGGAAGGAAGGAGGGGTAGGGGTCATCCTCGAAAAGGTTGGAGGAAGGGGGTAAAGGAGGTTTTGTGGGCGAGGGGCTTGGACTTCCAGCAAGTGTGTGTGAGCGTGTTAGATAGGAATGAATGGAGACGAATGGTTTTTGGGACCTGACGAGCTGTTGGAGTGTGAGCAGAGTAATATTTAGTGAAGGGATTCAGGGAAACCGGTTATTAATTTAGCCGGACTTGAGTCCTGGAAATGGGAAGTACAATGCCTGCACTTTAAAGGAGGGGTCTGGGATAGTGACAGTTTGGAGGGACTAATTCTAAACTGTAGTATCTGAGCGCCTCTACAAAGACAGTGATTATGTATGAGTGAGGTGAAAGTGTTGAATGATGATGAAAGTATTTTCTTTTTGGGGATTTTCTTTCTTTTTGGGTCACCCTGCCTCGGTGGGAGATGGCCGACTTGTTGGAAAAAAAAATAATAACACAATAATAATCACTGAGGCACATTAAATGTCATATAAAACGTTAATGTAGACATTTTTCTTGATCTATCTATGGTATTTTTTTCAAAATTATATAATGTACACACTACATAACATATAAACATGATAAATATACCCACAGTAGAATAAACATAAATATGAGATGTTTTTCTAGTCGGCTTGCTGGAATGAACTAAAACCATACACGTTCGTCTGGTTTGTTTACATAACTCGCATCTGTCCGCTCTCATGTACTCTCTCTCTCTCATTTATTCTCGTTTACTCACCTCTCACCCTACATTAAGACTACAAATATTTTAAGGTAATTAATGAGGAGTGTACTGTATATGCATTTTATCGCTCTAGGGCACTTTAACCCTTTTACTGTCCAAACGTAGATCTATGTTCACTCGCGTAGCACTCCGAACGTAGATCTACGTTTTATTTTACATGCATTCAAATGTAAAAAAAAACCGTAGATCTACGTTTGGAGCGCTATGCGAGTGAACGTAGATCTACGTTCAGACAGTTAAAGGGTTAAATGCCTAGTATACAATGTGTGGGTGGGGTGGCCAGATGGGGTTACGATACCTACCACACTATTCGATACCTACCTACCCTACTATTCACCTTGCACCCTATATTAAGACCATTAAGACTACAAATATTTTAAGGTAGTAAGTAATAAGTGTACACTACGTATATGCATTTTATCGCTCTTGGGATCTTTAAATGTTGAAGTATAATACATGTGGGTGGGGTGGCCTGGCTGGCTACCATACCTACCACACCTAACTTACAATAAACACTACTCACTTCTCACCTTACATTAAGACTACAAATATTTTGAGGTAAGTAATGATTGTACTGTGTGTGTATTTTACTTTTTATTGTTTTTTTAATGCCTTGTTCTATTGCTAACTTAATATATGTTAGTGTAAACTTGTTAAGTGGAAACAAATGGTGTTCTACTTTCTGGCAATGTCCGCTTTCCAGCAGTAGCCTGGAACCTAACCTGCCGTATAAGTGGAGCCCTACTGTATTTTGTTAGATGACATGATGGTTATTTTTTGTCAAATCTCATGTGCAGGGCAGAAGATAATGAAAATTGTTATTTTTAGCCAGACTTGAGTCCTGGAAATGGGAAGTACAATGCCTCCACTTTAAAGGAGGGGTCTGGGATATTGACAGTTTGGAGGGACTATTCTAAACTGTCGTATCTGAGTGCCTCTGCAAAGACAGTGATTATGTATGAGTGAGGTTAAAGTGTTGAATGATGATGAAAGTATTTTCTTTTTGGGGATTTTTTTTCTTTTTGGGTCACCCAGCCTCGGTGGGAGATGGCCGACTTGTTGAAAAAACAAAAAATACCAATATGAATAGACAGTACAGTGGTACCTCGACTTACGATATTTTTTCATTCCAGAATGCTGTTCAAGTGCCATTACCAAACGAATTTATCCCCATAAGGAATGATGTAAAATAGACTAGTCCATTTAGACCCCCAAAATTACACTTACAAAAGCATTTAAAAAAATAAACTTACATAAAAGGGTGAGTTTGGGGACCATCGTAAGTCGAGGTACCACTGTAAATGAAATTCTTAATGTATGTTCACTATGTGAAAAGTTTAAGCTTTTAAAAACATACACTGCCATAAATCTTATTAAAACATTTAATTTTTGTAAAGTCAGTCTGTAAAAAAAGTCACAACCTGTTAAATTAAAAATGTGATATTGTACAGTGGATAATAAATTTTCAAAACCACAGGTATGTAGCTCAGTGCAGAACCAAGACTTCACAGTCATTGAAGATTATATTCTTGGCCTTAAAGCTTTGCTGTATCTAAACTCCCTCGAGTCCAAGAAGGACTGGCTTGGCCAGTCTCCTCCAACTCCTCAGCACCAGCTTGGCAAACCCATACTGAATCTTAGCAGCATTGTTGGCAAGGTAAGCCACATGTTTTATACCTTTAGCTTTATTGTCTGCACTGAAAACTTTTTTTTTTTTTTTGTTCATTAAATGCTTGTGCAAAACCTAGCACAAGTGTGAGGAGAAAAGTACAAAATATTAGCAGTAAATAGTCAATAAGACCAGCAGGTGGACATCACTGTGTGATCAAATTATATTTATTATTTATGCTTAAACTCTGTATGACCCTTGTGAGTTTAGCACTTAGTTTTTATTGTAATAATAATAATAATATGCTTAAACTAAAGCTCAAATAAACTCAACTCTACACTTTATTTCTACTAATACTGTAATATTCTCAAAATGTACAATCTGCTTGACAATCTGTTTGAACTGAACTAACGTTATCGGTACTCTTTTAGTGCACTACTACAATATTGACAGTGATATTTCTAAACCACTTCTAGATAATTTTCCCTTTCTTTTTCTAAAATTTATAATACTTAAGAGTATAACCTACAAAAACAAACTTTCCACAGGGTCTTGCAAATTTTGGTCTGGATAAGTCTGAAAAAGAGAAGGTCATCGCAGAGCATAAAGTTATGACAGACATTTTAGAACCATGTCCTAAACCTCGCAGCATTGATGCTCCAAAATATGGCATCCCATCCATTCATTCTCTAGTTGGTAAAGCATTGCCTATGATTGGAACATATGGAGACCTGGATAATAAGCAGCAGAAGGTTGCACTCATTGATGAAGTATGTAATATTTTATTCTCTTTAGTTGTGGTTATTTATTAGTTCATTCTATCCAGTACTATTATCTATCATGCATATCTTTGACTCATTTGGCAAAAAGTGGTGTACAGTACATATGTAGATTATATCCATGCTCATGGAAATCATAACTGATATACAGCATATGTAGTTGTACTTAGTTTTTAAAAATAAAGGTAAGGCTGTTATCTAACAAACAAAATACTAGTGAAGGCTTTTATAGGCCAAAGCTCCAGGGTCAAACCCAAATTTTCAGTAAGGAGAGAGTGAGCATTAGAGGTAGTTGTGCACGGCAATCACTTCAGGGGCAGTTCATAGTGTGTGTTCTCAGTCATGGCCAGTATAGCCCTTGACATCAAAGGAACACACAACACCCAACCTTAAAAATAAAAGGAAGCTGTTCACAGTAATAACCCACCAGATGGAACTTCAGTGTTTACTGTATGTAGTAAATGAGTTATACTTGCTCCAAGTAGGTAAACTGTACCTACAGAATCTGGCAATGCATCTACAATTTTTAATACAAGGGAAACCTGTACATATCTTATTTAAAACATACTATATTGATGTATTTAATATTGCAGTACATCGTATTAAAATATTTCCCAACAGGACATGTGTATCAACTGTGGTAAATGTTATATGACCTGTAATGATTCGGGCTATCAGGCAATCATCTTTAACCCCAAGACTCACTTGCCAAGAGTAACAGACGACTGTACAGGATGCACTCTCTGTGTGTCCGTCTGTCCCATTATTGACTGCATCAGGTATGTTAAACAACCATTAGACTATAATGTTTCCTAATACAGTGGACCCTCGGTTTTCGTCAGTAATTCTTTCCAGAATGCTGTTCGAGTGCCATTACCGAACGAATTTGTTCAAATAAGGACGAATGTAAATTAGATTAAGTCTGTTTCAGACCCCCAAAAATACACTTACAAAAGCACTTACATAGTTGTTCGAGTTGGGAGCTGTACGAAAACAGAGGGTCCACTGTATTTAAAAAAAAAAAAAAGTATTTTAAATATTCCTAAATGCTTATTATCATATTACTGGCTATCTTCTAGTTTTGTAAGTAAATTAATAAAGCATATATTTATATGAATTTTATAATTTGATTAGAATGGTCGAGCGCCAGAGTCCCTACGTTCCAAAACGAGGCATACCTCTGGGAGCAGGAGTTGTACCTCGCATACCTGCTGTGGGTCCTGTTGAACTCTTTCCTTCATCATGAATATAGTATGTAAATTTTAGGTCCCGTTATGTTTGGATATGATGTCATAGAGATTTTATTGGTGTTCCATTTAAGAGAAATGTATTCCTTAGTTTTCCAGTGACAAGAAATTCCCAATTATTTATTGATTATCATATTAAATTTAATTACATTAGCTTCCTTGAGTTTATATAGTTTTATTTAGAGTAATTTAAAAAATTCTAAAAAAATACACAATGCCAAACTTTTTCTCAAATTTAGTAACACCATATATAATACTATAGTGATTATGTATGATTGATAGTGAAAGTGTTGGTTAATGATGAAAGATTTTTTTCTTTCTTTTTGGATCACCCTGCCTCGGTGGGAAACAGCCGTGTTAAAAAAAATACAGCAATACCTTGCATGGTACAGTTAATGTGTCAAAAAAAAAAAATTACCATACTATGCATTACTGTATTTTAATGTAATGTGTTCCAACAATACAATTAAATACATCAGATCACAAAAATATTGAGCTGTTCACTTTGTACAAATCAGTGCACATGAAACTCTTGCAGATAAAGAAATTACAAAAGATAAAAACAAAAACTAAAATTTTTTATTTGTTGTAAATAATGTACCATACATACAGTAAAGATAATTTTTATTTTGAAAAATAGTTGGCAGTTTTTTTTTTATCAGCGACAGAAAGGGAGGAGAATTATTTTTTATTTTCTTCGCTAACACACACGTAAATGTAAATAACTCTTTTTACCTTATTCCTAGTATATATCCTTTATAGTATAATAACATATCTCTCCTACAGTGTATAATATTAAGGTATTAAAAGGACCCCAATGGAAATAAAATCAGTCTGACTTTTTTGGGTTATCCTAGGTTCTCTACACATATGCTGCTATGTATGATAATCTATGTAACTGTATTTGTGTATACCTGAATAAACTTAATTAATTACTTACTATACGTGTCTTTATAGCATCAAATATGATTTTTGTAATGCCTGCCTAACTAATTCCTCATTCTACGTTTGATCTGTGTTCATTATGAAGTCACAGGCATCTTCTGCTTTCACAACATTGATAGTTTCTTATTTGACCGCCATATAACAGAAAACATTTTTGAATAGGATTTAGAGAGTCCTTGGATTTTCCGCAATGTACACCAGCATTGGCTTTAATTTAAAGTAACCAGATGCATTCCCATCTAATAAGTGTTAAACTGTCTTTGGAGACTTTATATCCTGGTTGTGATGATTCTTTCTACCAAATAAGTGCATGACTGCATCTTCGAAAACAAACCCATTTCATCTACGTTAAAAATTTGCTTGTCTTTGTAGCCATTCTCTTTAATAAATTTTTTTTGATCATTAGGAAATCTTGCAGCTGTCTCATTGTCTGCAATGGCACTTTGATCAGTAATTCGAACATTATGGAGTCCCATACACTTTTTAGCCATAAAACCAGCCATGACTTGCCAAAAACTTTCCCCTTCATTGCCGTTTTCTTTTTTAATATTGAACTGAGACTTTAGCTTGAATTGTAATCTGACTTAATGGAATTCTTTTCTGGCTGCAGTCTTCAATCCATAACATTAAAAGACATTCTATATTATCCATTTCAGAACTACATTTTTTAACATATAAGATGCTGTAGCCATTCCATATCTTATCTTTATTCCTTATATGTGCACGTACTGATGCTTCATTCATTTTATCACGTGCTATTTTACCATTTGATGCACCATCTTCATATTTTATACTTTCTAGTTTTTCATTTAATGTTAACGATTTACATTTACAGGTACTCCTCACTTAACGACCGAGTTAGGTGCCTAAGAGTATGTCATTAAACGAGGAGCCACCCCTTACTGATATTTCAAGCATACTGTACTGGTAGTGGGTTTGTGTTAACCATGTTTAGAAATTGTTTTAATGCCACCTTTTCACCATTTATAACATTTTTAGTATATTAAAAACAGAACTAGGCATTAAAAACAATAAGAAAGTAAAATACACATACAGTACATTCATTACTTACCTTAAAATATTTGTAGTCTTAACCCTTTGACTGTTTCGGTCGTATATATACGTCTTACGAGCCACTGTTTCGGACGTATCTATACGCCTAAATTCTAGCGGCCTCAAATCAAGTGGGAGAAAGCTGATAGGCCTACATGTGAGAGAATGGGTCAGTGTGCACAGTATTAAAAAAAATCGGGCAGCCAGTGGTGCATTGTGGGAAAGCCATTTCAGTAGTCCATGTTCAGCATGTCTAGCGGTAAGAAATACCAGACTCCCCAGCGAATCTGGGACTCTTCTCTTCCCCAGTGATAGCTCTAACACAGATGGAAGTGTCTCTGAAGATGAATTTCATGGTTTTGAGGAGTTTGTGACCGAAAGCAATGCCCAGGATACCAGAAGGAAGAAAGAAAGAAAGAAAGGAAGGAAGGAAGGAAGGAAGAGATGAGAGGAAGGAAGGAAGGAAGGAAAGAAGAGATGAGAGGAAGGAAGGAAGGAAAGAAGAGATGAGAGGAAGGAAGGAAGGAAAGAAGAGATGAAAGGAAGGAAGGAAGGAGGAAAGGAAGAGAGGAAGGAAGGAAAGAAAAAGGAAGGAACAAAAGAAGTAAGAAAGGAAGAAAAAAAAAGGAATAAATGAAGGAAGAAAGGAAGGCAGGAAGGAAGAGATGAGAGGAAGGAAGGAATGAAATAAGTAAGAAAGGAAGGAATGAAGGAAGAAAGGAAGCTAGGAAGGAGGTTGTGGGGAAGAAGGCATGGGTCCCAATTTGTGTTGACAGGTTGACAGCAGTGAGGGTGGTGAGTAATGGTTTAATATGTCATTTTGACATCTGCCTTACCCTGACTCAGCAAATTTAGATGTCCACACACACACACACACACACACAGCTTCAAGCGCTAAGTGAAGTTGATGGAAAGTGTCCAGTCATTATATATGTGTATATATATCATAGAACAATAGCAATAGGTTGGTAGGTAAGTAGGTAGGTAAGTAAGTAGGTAGGCAAGTAAGTAGGTAGGCAAATAGGTAAGTAAGTAGGTAGGCAAGTAGGTAAGCAAGTAGGTATGTAAGTAGGTAAGCAAGTAGGTAAGCAAGTAGGTAAGTAGGTAGGTACGTAAGTATTATTATTATAATCAAAAGAAGCGCTAAACCAGGGGTACGTAAGTAGGTAGGAAGGACTGTGGAGAAGAAGAGCATGGGACCCCATGGGTGTTGACAAGGCAGTGAGGGTGGTGAGTGGTGGTATAATATGTCATTTTGACAGCAGCCGCACCCTGACTCAGCATATTTATAAGTCCACACACTCACAACAACCAGATTCCAGAAGCCTAATATCAGTTCTATGAAGTGTCCAGTGACTATATATGCGTATATATAGAAACCAGAAGGAAGGAAGGAGATGAAAGGAAGGAAGGATGGTATGGAAAGAAGGAAGGTAGGTAGGAATGTAGGAAGGAAGGTTGGAAGGAAGGTTGGAAGGAAGGTAGGTAGGTAGGAAGGAAGGTAGGTAGGAAGGAAGGTAGGAAGGAAGGCAGGAAGGAAGGCAGGAAGGAAGGCAGGAAGGAAGGCAGGAAGGAAAGCAGGAAGGAAGGTATGAAGGAAGGCAGGAAGGAAGGCAGGCAGGAAGGCAGGCAGGAAGGCAGGCAGGAAGGAAGGAATGACGAGCCAGAAACAACCAGCTTCCAGAAGCTAATAGCAATTCTATGAAGTGTCCAGTGATTATATATGCGTATATATAGAAACCAGAAGGAAGGACGAGATGAAAGGAAGGAAGGTTAGAAGGAATGTAGGAAGGAAGGAAGGTCGGAATAATGACCCAGACACAACAACCAACTTCCAGAAGATTACAGCAGTTCTAGGCATGTGTCCAGTGACTGTGTGTATATATAGAAACCAGAAGAAGGAAAGGAAGGACGAGATGAAAGGTAGTAAGGAAGGTAGGTAGGTAGGAAGGAAGGAAGGTAGGTAGGTAGGTAGGAAGGAAAGCAGGAATGACGACCCAGACAACCATCAACCTAGGATAACTACCTAACACAACTGCCTGCTGCTACTATGAAGAAAACTGCTCATAAGAGATGTTTTGTCTGTGCATATACAAAAAAGCACCCACAAAAATGCAGAGACACTCGTTTTATGTGTGAGAAATGTAAAACACTACAGTGCATGGAACCATGTTTCAAAGAGTTCCACAAGCTGCAGAACATCTATGAACATGTCCAGTGACTGTACATTTGTATATATATTATAGAACAATAGTAATAAAGATTTTTTTGTATTGTTGGTTTGTGTGGAGGATGGGCTCCTACGATAACGTGGACTGTATGTTACTTATCTTCTTGATGAATCCAAGATGTCGCAGCCTTCCCCAACACCTTCTCAGGGGATCCATATATTGCCACACTCTCCACAGGGCTGTATGGAAAAAATATCACACATGGTTTATTATAATATATTGCCCCAAAGGAGCGTATGTCCATATTTCAGTCTTAGATGGACTGAAAGGCGTTTTACTCACTGTTTTGGACTTAAAAGTCCACGCATAACCGCCGTCCCTAGGTAAAAATTTGAATGTTCTTGTATACAAGAACTGCGCAGTCCCCTGTTTTGACCAGAACATCAAATTCTTACCTTGCTCGTGTAACTTTGAGCGATGGTGTTGGCTCCACCATATACGGCAGAAATGCTGTCTTGATTGTAGAATGCCGCTGAAGAATCACCGTCTTGTTTCGATGGAGTTCACTTGCGATTGTCTCTACTTTTCTCCTTTTTGCAGTCTGAAGCTGTGCACACTTCTGAATATACTGCAATGTTGATGTTATTCACTAAACGCACTGGAACAGAGTTCTTATCTTATTTCCCGACGTTAGTGGAGATTAAATGATATAACGGACGCGAACGAGTAATGTCTATGTTGATTTACGTCGCCTCGCGCCGCATGACCCCTAGAGTCGTATGACCCGTTCTTGCGGTGGCCAAATTCAATCTGATCGCTCGTGCTGCCTTTTGCAGTCTCGTGCAGCCATGTGGTGCCACGAGGTGCCTCGTGGTGCTGTGGTCAGCACAATTCTTGACACACTGTTGACAGTACATCTGGCTTGAATTAAATTGTTTATGCAGCCAGACGCGCCTCCTCTGGCCCTTTCCTAAGGGTGGAAAGGGTGAGGGCCCTTACCAAGGGTAGTAAGGGTGCATACCCCCCTCCTTTGGAGAATTTTCTCCACACTGGGGGGCAGCGAAAAATTCACTGAAAGTGAACTACTCATCGCTTAACATTAATTTGATTTTCTCACTCTCCATCACTGCTGCTTGTCTTTTCTGAACAGCTTCAGTCTGTGTGGTTTCTGGAGAATCACTAATTTTATTTTTGTTTTCAACACTGTGTAATTCTAACGGCACTAATTTATCTATTGTACGCTTATTCACTACACCTTTGCTCAAAACATCAACTGTCCTGATGATTCCATTTGCATCAGGATATATGGTCACAATTTTTCCAAGAGGCCAATGGGACCTCGGACCATCATTGTTAATAATCACTATGTCACCAGGTCTTAAGGACTTATAATTTTCTGGAACACCCACTCCATAGAAATGTTCTCTCAATGAGGTGAGATAGTCTTCTCGCCAAATTTTCTCCCAGCGTTCAATCACTTTATTAAGGTGTTTGAATTTACGTCTGAGTTGTTCAGGTTCGAAATGTGTTGGATCCTCTATGATTTCTTTATCATTCATGGGAGGAACAGGTTCGAGCCTTCTACCATGTAGTAAATGAGATGGACTTAACACTTCTAAATTGTCCAAATCATCGGTAACATACGTTAAAGGTCTGTTGTTGACTCTATTTTCTATTTCAGTTACGACTGTACGAAATTCTTCTAAGTCGATTCTCTGACGATGAAGAGTCTTCCTTAAACAACGTTTCACAATGCCTATCATTCTTTCGTAAAATCCGCCGTGCCATGGGGATTTAGGAGGAATGAATCTCCAACGACAATTGCGTTGATTCAGCATCTGTTGTACTTCAGGCTGCTCAAAAATCTTGTTTATGTAAGCAGCACCAGCAACAAAATTCGTTGCATTGTCTGATATCATCAGCCTGGGACATGCCCTTCTGGCTGCAAACCTTCTAAATAATTTGATAAAGGTTTCAGCAGACATATCAGTAGCTACTTCTAGATGTACTGCTCTAGTCGTAGCACAGGTGAACAAACAGATGTACACCTTAATAGGAACTTTGTCAACTGTTTTAGTTAAAATTATTGGTCCAGTGTAATCTACACCTGTCACTTCAAATGGAGTGACATGACATACTCTTTCAGAAGGGTATGGAGATGGACCTGGATACTGACATACTCTCATATAATAATGACGACAAGTAATACAGTCTCTTATTTGTTTTTTCACACTTTGTCGACCTTGAGGTATCCAGTAGGACTGTCGTATATGACAAAGAGTGTCAGCTACACCACCATGTAACACGTTACTGTGGGCATTCTGAATAATCAGTCTTGTTAGTCAATGATTCTTGGGGATCAATACTGGATGTATTGTTTCCTTAGGTAGTGAAGAATTATGAATTCTTCCTTGACATCTTATAATCTTTTCTGAGTCGAGATAAAGTCCTAAAGAATTAATCATATCAGGTTTCTTTGGTGATTTATCCTGAGTTTCCAGAAATCTATACTCTGTAGAGAAAACATCTTTCTGTATTAACTTTATCCAGTATTTAATGGGTTCAAGTAATTCATAATTAGGTTTTATCCCTTTAATGAATTTAAAGACAAGAGCTGTAACTCTTAAGAGTTTACCCAAAGATGAGTATTTAGATCCATCAATGACTATTTCTTTTGTGTCTGTAGTGTTTAAACAGATTATTTCTGCTGTGTTCAAACAGACTGTTTCTTCTGGTATAATGTAAGCTTTTTGCTGTGGCCAGTTATTTTCACTAGAGAGCCAGTTAGGTCCGTGGAGCCATAATTTATTATCCACAAAGTTCTGGAGTGGGACACCACGTGACAACATGTCAGCTGGGTTCTCTTGTGTAGAGACGTGGAGAAAGACATAGTCTCTCTGCATCTCTCTTATTTCTGCTACTCTATTCTGTACATAGACCAACTTACTCTTATTATTTCTTAACCACTGGAGAACTGCTTCATTGTCACTCCAGATCACAGTTTTTTCAATAGTGAGATGATCAAGTACTTTGTTGAGATAGACAGCTAATTTTGTACCTACATAGAGTGCTGTCAGTTACAATTGTGGTACTGTTCTGACCTTCAAGGGTGCAACCCTGGCCTTTGAAGTAATTAAAGTACTTCCTTCAGCGTTACTCATGTAAGCTACAGCGCCATAACCTCTGGTTGACGCATCACAGAACACATGTAATGTGTACTTGTTTCCCTCTTGACCTATTTGTCTGGGAAATTTAATTTGATGAAGTTGTTTAAACTCCTTGGACATTTCATCCCATTCTTGACTCATTTCTAGAGGCAAGTTCTCATCCCAACCTATTCTGAGCTTCCATGCTTCTTGCACAAGCATTTTACCTTTTATGGTAATTGGTGAGACGAGTCCTAGAGGATCAAAACATTGTGATACCTCTGACAGTAAACTACGTTTAGTGAGTGTACTGCTTGATTTATTGTTCATCCTTTTGAGACTCAAAGTGTCTTCCTGTGTATTCCAATCAAGTCCAAGCATGTTGTTGCATTCAGGAATTTCAGCTTCAGGGAAATCTTCTTTGATAAGTTCCCTTAATTGATTTGAATTAGTATTCCACATCCTTAGAGGCATATTTGCTTCTTTCATCTCCTTGTTAGCTTCTCTGTATAAGGATTTCAAATCCTCCTCTTTATTCACAGTACCTTGAAGATTATCCACATAGAAACTTTTCTTTAAGATTTCTTTGAAGGGACTTTCAGATTTCTTCAAATGTGTATTAAGAGTAGCTTCTAGTAAGAATGGAGAGGATGTTGCACCAAATAATACTGACTTGAAACGATAAGTTTTCACAGGACTTTGAGGATCATGTGGATTTTCTGGCCACAAGAATCGAGTATAATCTCTATCTATTTCTTGTAGTCCTACTCTTAAGAAAGCTTTGGAAATATCAGCCGTGTAGGCATATGGATTTGTGCGAAATTTCATAAGCACGTCTCCAAGCTTCTCAGTTAGTGAGGTCCGGTCATCAGACAGTCATTAAGGCTTGCTACATCTTTATTTGCACGTGCGCTGCAATTGTATACAACACGTAGGAGTGGTTTCAGAATTTTTCCTGACTCCGTGGTGCGGTAGATAATGAGCATCTGTCTTCAACTTATCTTCGACTATTTCTCAATGAATTTATTGTCTAACTGTTCTTGTATGATATTATCATAGACAGTCAGCAGCTCTGGATTCTTCCTGAGCTCATGTATTTGTGCTTTCATTTGTCCGAAAGCCATGCAATAATTGCTAGGTAGATGTGGTGGATTTAATTTCCATGGTAACCTAACCCAATACTGTCCATCTTCATATTTGACAGTGTCCAAATATTGGTTATAAGTCTCAGACTCCTGTGGGCTTGGTTTATTTACATCTATACCTATCGCATCTAAATCCCACAACTTATCAACTGGTTCATTCATTTCTTCCAGTAATGATAATTTTTGCTGTGGTACATGATCAGCAGTTATTCTTGTAACTAGTACATTTTCCACTTAATCAATTTCAGCTTCTTTCCCGCTTTGAGAGGGAATTGGACCACATATCATATGGCCTCCAGCTGTTTTCAGCAAGTGAACATCATGTTTACTTACTATATTTTCCACAAAACAGTGATAGTAATCACTTCCAATGATTAAATCAATTGGACTAATTGTGTCCGTCTGTATGTCAGGACAGGCTAACTTGACCTTGGCCGCCTTCAGTGCTGCAACTGTATCTCTTATTCCCCGGATCTGCACTGACTTAGGCAAATCATCGACTACCACAGCTTCTACTGTCTTTTTCCTGTTTCCTAGACCAACAGTGAATCTGGCTAGGTCATATTTCTGCTTACCAGAACTTTGGAAAAATCCAGCTATTTCTAACTGTATTTTGGCATGGGGTTGTTTATTCAGTTTTTGCAACACTGTTCGTCTTATAAAAGACCTTTGTGAGCCTTGATCAAATAATGTTAGCACATTGGTTTTGTGTAATTTATGTGATAACTCTACTCGAGCTATTGGGAGAGCAGTCGATTTAGACTTATCTCTCACATTTAATGCTGCTGTTTGTTGACTTCCTGACTCTGTAGAAGTCGGTTGTTCAGCATAAGGGCTTGGGCATAATGCTGTATGATGCATTCCCTTGCATTTAAAACACTTCTTCAGTGAGCATTTACCTCCCTTGTGTTCACCTAAACACTTAGTGCACCTTTCCAGCTGTTGAGCACGTTGTTTCCGTGCCTCCATTGTTGTGTATTGAATGCAATACTGTGCCCAATGTGTTCCATCACAAAGTACACATTTAGGAGTACGTTTATGTGTGACAGTCTGTTTACTGTCTGTTGTGTTCACAGCTTGATAAGTGCCTACATGGGATTTCCCATTATGTGGTTTAGTGGGAGTAGGTACACTCTTTTTGTACTGAGTTGAAGGTTTATTATCCACAACAGGATTGGTGGATTTGTCATCTTGTCTCGTTGCTTGCATGCATGAGACTATTGTTTGTAAACCCTTGCTAATTTCTTCACAAGTGAAATAGCGTTTATTGAACATAATATTTAAACGTTCAATGGTTTGTGTTGACAGTTTATCTTGTATAATACCACTGATAAACCAATCACATTGTTCTAGGTCATATTTAACTCCTAGAGTTCTGAGACTATTGTCTAATGTGATTCTAAATGACTGTAAGTCTGAAAGACAATGTTTGGGTGGTTTCAAGCTTGATATTAAGACTGCATGTCTAACCCTGGCTTTGTCAGCATCAAGATAATTATCTGCTAAGACACGTAAAGCTAGAGCATAATTGCCTTTGACCACCGGAAATGATTTAATCAGTTCATAGGGTTCACCTTTCACGAGATATCTGAGATAATTGAACTTAGCAATCTCATCTATATCAGTACGTGAATTCACTAAAGAATTAAACCCACTAATGAACTCTTCATAATCATTACCTTCAAAAATAGGCATAGCCAATTTGGGAAGAGTTGGTAAGGTAACACCAGGTGTGGCAGGTGTGACAGGTGTGGCGACAGGTGTCTGCTGACCACTGATTACAGTAGGTCTTTGTGACAAAGTTTTGCGGCAGATAGCCTGTATTCCTGTCCACCTTAATTGTTGTCCACTAAAGGCATCCAAGACACTTTTAATTTCTTCCTCTGTCGGATTGGAATCTAGAAATTCCTTTTCGTATATCTCGTAGCCTGAATTAATGATTTCCAGACGTTTAAATAATTGAGATTTAATTTCCAACTGATCATAGTCTATATTTGTGTCTTGGGTTAAACCTATACAGACTGAAATTAATTGCTCCAATTGAGTAATTTTCGTCTGTAACGTGCTGAATTTTGTGGTTAATGACGACATTTTGCTAGTATAATGACTAACAGCACACTTAGAGTGTTTAAAAACTCCAGCTGAGTTTGTTTAGACTGCGTCAGCACACTACTGACCCACTAACCGTGTCTTTCAAGGTCAGTGGCCTTGAGGTGCAGAGTACATATGGACGAAACAACATGCGGTTTATTTATGTCCTGAACTGTTGTCTCAGCTAAACTGAGTCTCAGCACTGACGTCACTTCACACATGAAAATATTACTGTATACACATTACACATATATATTCAATGTTTATATACATACATATATCACTGTTACAATGTTAATTAATATGAAAGTTTAAACTTAATATCACTTCCTATATTATATAAGAGACAACATAATATACAGTTTCTTCTCTTAATTTGTGTCTATAAACATTATAAACACTGTGTATATATACACTGTTTATACTATACACATTCACAGACCAGCCATGTGCCAGTCAATCTGCTACTCTGCTGACTTAAGCAGAAATTGAAGTGTTGCTCCCGCGTGGGTGAGTGGGGTGCCCCCCCAGTACTGTCCCCCAACCTTGGGTGACCCGACTACCGTTTTCTTCCTGGGTGTCGGGTGAGCGCCTGCCGGCTCGCGTTTTCTATGCCTCGCGAGAGCTTCCCATACTATTTGAATGAGAGTAGGGACCCATATGTTCTGGTTTCTTTTGTAAAAACAATAGTTTTACAGCTTTTCTCGAAGGACCTTGGATCGTAGACATTTATACACTGTAGTATAAGTCTTTGGACCACCATGTGGCCACTTTCCTGGTACGAATGCGATCAACGTTCGATTCGTAATGACCAAACTTCCGGTTCGTAATGAACAAACCTCCGGTTCGTAAGGACCAATATGTGGAGGATGGGCTCCTACGATAACGTGGACTGTATGTTACTTATCTTCTTGATGAATCCAAGATGTCGCAGCCTTCCCCAACACCTTCTCAGGGGATCCATATATTGCCACACTCTCCACAGGGCTGTATGGAAAAAATATCACACATGGTTTATTATAATATATTGCCCCAAAGGAGCGTATGTCCATATTTCAGTCTTAGATGGACTGAAAGGCGTTTTACTCACTGTTTTGGACTTAAAAGTCCACGCATAACCGCCGTCCCTAGGTAAAAATTTGAATGTTCTTGAATACAAGAACTGCGCAGTCCCCTGTTTTGACCAGAACATCAAATTCTTACCTTGCTCGTGTAACTTTGAGCGATGGTGTTGGCTCCACCATATACGGCGGAAATGCTGTCTTGATTGTAGAATGCCGCTGAAGAATCACCGTCTTGTTTTGATGGAGTTCACTTGCGATTGTCTCTACTTTTCTCCTTTTTGCAGTCTGAAGCTGCGCACACTTCTGAATATACTGCAATGTTGATGTTATTCACTAAACGCGCTGGAACAGAGTTCTTATCTTATTTCCCGACGTTAGTGGAGATTAAATGATATAACGGACGCGAACGAGTAATGTCTATGTTGATTTACGTCGCCTCGCGCCGCATGACCCCTAGAGTCGTATGACCCGTTCTTGCGGTGGCCAAATTCAATCTGATCGCTCGTGCTGCCTTTTGCAGTCTCGTGCAGCCATGTGGTGCCACGAGGTGCCTCGTGGTGCTGTGGTCAGCACAATTCTTGACACACTGTTGACAGTACATCTGGCTTGAATTAAATTGTTTATGCAGCCAGACGCGCCTCCTCTGGCCCTTTCCTAAGGGTGGAAAGGGTGAGGGCCCTTACCAAGGGTAGTAAGGGCGCATACCCCCCTCCTTTGGAGAATTTTCTCCACAGTTTGTGTAAACAAGTTTTGTAAACAATATAAAGATACTAATGTTTATGCTATTATTGTGTTGCATACAACGAATGTATATATATACATTGCACCTTACCTTGGTCTAACAGGCCACATAAGTTACGTAAAAAAAGAAAATAGTGAAAAAAAACAAAAAATCTACGAATGGAAGTAAACAAATGTTTACTGAGTGAGCGGCAATCGCCGCTGTTGCCATACGCGGCTCATTTTCTGCCAACTTTACACCTCCATATCTCAGTAAGTATTCATGGCAAAAATCTGTTTTTTAGGATAAAAACAATCAGAAAAATAATCTTAACATTTTGATAAGAAAAATTGTTTTTTTTTCGAATATTTTGCGACAACAGAATGGCACTCAGGATTGAGGGTTGCGACAGTCAAAGGGTTAATGTAGGATGAGAGGTGAGTAGCATTTATTGTAGCGATACAATGCATATACAGTACACTCATTGCTTACCTTAAAATATTTGTAGTCCTATTGTAAGGTGAAGGGTGAGTATTTATTGTAGAAAGAGGAAAAAGAGCAAAGAATGGAAGAACTATAAAAGAAGCTAACTGTAAAGGGATTAGTGATGGATCAAGCAATCTCCAAGACTATATTTTTTTTTTTTTTTCAACAAGTCGGCCGTCTCCCACCGAGGCAGGGTGACCCAAAAAGAAAGAAAATCCCAAAAAAGAAAATACTTTCATCATCATTCAACACTTTCACCACACTCATACATAATCACTGTCTTTGCAGAGGAGCTCAGATACGACAGCTGAGAATAGTCCCTCCAAGCTGTCACTATCTCAGACCCCTCCTTTAAAGTGCAGGCATTGTACTTCCCATTTCCAGGACTCAAGTCCAACTAAAGGCTATATATTTTGTCTATAAATTTGTACTTTATTGTGCACCCCATAGTACAAGATAGTTTTTTGTGCAGCAGCACTTGGAAGAGGAAAATGAAAGTAGTACTAAAGAAGTTCACCGTAAAGGGGTTAGCATGTATGAACCAACCATACGCGTACAGGAATTAATACACGTTCGTCTGTGTTTACATTCTCGGCATGTCTCCTCTCTTCTCATTTACTCATTCTCTCTACCCCACCTACATGACTTTTAAATCTAATACGTATACAGCTCTAATATACATTACTTAGGTTTGCATACTTTAAATACAGGTAATCGTTTTTACTTATTCTGAATAAACAAAAAGTCATCAGCATCATCATCAGGCTTATCAGAAGCTTTAGAGGGCCCGGGTAAGGGGGATGACGACGAAGAAATGGAGTCCTGGATGTAACTTTCAAGAATCCCATTATGTGTATGTTTACCTGAATAAACTTACTGACTTGACTAACTATAGTTAGTGAATACCGACCAACTGAGGGAACGAGACTTGAGATTGAGAAAGGGTGATGTGAGATGCCAAGACACGCTGCCGTTTCTACGACCAAAGTTCTCGTACAGCTTACAATACCAATTGGTCAGAGAGCTGGTCGTAAGGCTGAACAGTCTTTAAACGGGTAGGTTAAGTGAAGAGTACCTGTACTAGAACACTCAGCGTCACTGCATTTTCTCTTTCCACTTATATTTGCGTATAAAAGGGGTATCAGTACTTTATTATATAAAGAAAAAAAATTGTGTATACATACGTACCTCTTTAAGGGGGGCTCCTTGACGAGGTAAAGAGGCTATCGGTCTGAGGAATTGGACCTTTTGGTCTTCTTCCTCAGACCGAACCTATACCCCCAATCCCCTCCCTTTTCCCATCTTCCCCATCCTCCCTTTTCCCTTTCCTCCTCCCCTCCTCCTCATCCCTCCCTTATTTCCTTCCCATTTTTACCCTGGGAGCTTCTCTCCACAGGCATTCTAGTTCCTAGGTAGGGGGAAGGGTACCGTGGTCCATTCCTATTCCGTTGAGGTTCTTGGCGGTGGTGTAGTTTGCCGTGGAATCTGGATCGCCTGGGGATGTCCCAATCCCTCTCCGGTTTCCCGGGGGGTGGCCTTGGGTATCTTTCGGGCGACGGGTGTATCTCTGGAGGCCACCTTTCGGATTCTGGGGGTGGTGGCCGAAGGCGGTATGCTTTGTGGCGGATATTTGGCCGCCCTCTCTTTTGTCCGCCGAGGTGGCTCGGTGGATGTGAGGTTGCTATCCCGGATTGCTGGTTTACTGGCATGAAGGGTAGGGTATGGCACGGGTTCCATGCAGCATCTGCACTACTTGCGGTGTTGAGGTCCTCCTTTTTTTATTCTTTTTTTTTATTTTTATTTTCTTTTCTTACTTTTTTTTTCTTAAAAACAAAAAGAAAGAAGTAACCTAACCATGGATGCCGTAATCCGTGACTCTACCCCCGGGCCCCTTGATACCGCACCTAGTTCTGACCCTACCTTGATAACGGATAACTCTTCGGACAACCCTAATACCCCTGTACCTGAAGCAGGTGCCAGTTCGTCACCTGCTTCAGGTCCCAAGGACCCGACTGGCCCTTTCGATACATCTGACCTTCGCTCTTCTCTGACCTTGATTCCGGCTTCTCCCTCGACGGTGCGGCAATTTTCGAATCGCTCGCCCGTCTCACATCGGACAACCCCTGGTCCCACACCCAAACGACCAAGACCCACACATGACGATTCGACACTTTATTCTCGTTCATCCCCTTCAAACTACTCAATGGACAAAGTTTTTTACTCTTCGACCGACTTCTCCTAATACCTATCTTTCAGACCATAGTATTGGTAAGGCTCTGCTACGCAATGTTGGTAAAGACATCTCATTTCACGCTCTCAAGAGCGGCACTCGCATCATCACGGTCCAGAATGCTGGCCAAGCTCGCGATCTTTCTCTTCTTACAACCATTGATACTACTCCTGTTACTATTGACAAGCACCATTCCCTCAATTCTTGTTGTGGTTCTGTCATTTTGCCCCACACCATTGTCCAACGGAATTTCCAGACATGTGATGACATTTTCGAGCAGCTTGAGCTCCAAGAACTCCCTATCCTTAAAGTTGACACTTTTGTCCTCCCTGCCAATAAGCGAAGACGTTATCCTTGCAATATAGCTC